>JBBBDQ010000357.1:4507500-4697500 GCA_037127315.1 Ascarosepion bandense | reverse complement strand
ATTCATTTATTTTCGTCTACCTCTCTGAATAAACGGGAAAGTTTAATAAATAAAGATCTTTCTTCTTAATAGGTTTCTGAATATTCGAGAAATAAATTCACTGTTCAGTAACTAGACGGAGCGTCTACACAAATACGAGTATCCAGTAAAAACAACGTTTGAAGTGATAGAACTTTGTCAGAATAATAAATAAAAGATCCATTGTTTTAGAAAATTTCTTTCTTTTCGTTTGGATACGAATTTGTGTAGATATGATAATTACGAGGAATCAAGAGGGGTTACGTTTGAAGGCACCGTTCAGACCTTCTAGTTTTTTTCTTTTAACAATTCATACTAAGGAAGATGGTAATTTCCCTGAAATGAAAGTGACTTTAGAAGGGACCGGAAACCCAATTCTAAACAGGAAACAAGGGATAAGCTTCTACTCCTGTTTAAAAGACCGGGAAAGGATGTGAATCGGTTGATAGGCGAACATATCTTCTTTTATTGGGAAAAAGAAAAATAGATAAAGGAAGGAGTGTGAATCGGGCGCTAGGCAAACCTGACTTCTCCGATTGAGGGAAAGAAAATGAATAAATTAATTAATAGTAAATACAATTTCAGAGTTTCCGGTGATCATTTCACAAAGCATTCATTACATAACTTTTTTTTAACATTCAGTTTTATGTTGTCTTCCTTCCTTCGTTTTCATTGAAGTTTGTAAAATTTCTTTTTTTTAATCCTGTTTTTGCTCTTATTTTTATTTCTTTTTTCTTTTTATTTTCTTATTCTATTATAAATCCTATCCTTCCTTCTCTCAATATTTCTTTCTGGTGTCTTACTACAATCTATCCACGCAATGAAAGAAATTAATTCCTCGAATCGAGGAGAGGTTGTTTTTTGAACGAGATTAATTCTATAAAAACGAGATTAACTCTATAAAAAAGAATTAAAAAAAAAAAAATCAGTGGGCCAAGCAGAATTGGAATAAAATACACGAATTTTCGCTTGCAATCCCGACAATTTGATCCATTTTATTTTTTAGTGATTTTGTCTTTGTGTGTTTTACACAAGCATTAAACTAGGATTCCATTGAAAACTTTAACTGTGAAGAAAACTCATTCGTGTCTGAATTCCCTGAAAGATACGCGCTTGATGTGTGTGCTACTTTTCAAAGGTAAAAATGTTCACTTTGATTTTTTTTCTTCAATTCAAAAACTCAGACAAAAAGAATTGATGCACTTTTAAAATCTGTATATATATATATATATATATATATATATATATATGTGTGTGTGTGTGTCTGTATGTGTATGTGTGTGTGTGTGTGTGCGTGTGTGTGTAATGAGAATAATGAAGTGCCAATTTTAAGTGAGTCTGAGAAATACACCGCATTGCAAGGATTCTCTCCGTGATCAGTTCGTAGTGCTACTGACAAATGGGAAATTAATTACCACTATCATTTTCTGCATGAATACAGTCTTATAACTGACATTTTCTAAAGTCAGCAGAACCAGAGTAATTTTATCGGGAATAAAATGTAACTTTTTTCTGTATTTATTTTGTAATTTTTATTATTTTTTTTTTCACTTTTTGGAAACAAAAGTATCCACTTTAGTGGAAAAGCTGGAAGGAAAACACCGGAGAATCAACATTTGACAGGCTCAATGGATTTAAGTCTCGGAATTTCTATTCTCCAAATATTCGTTTCTTAAATGAAAGCAGGTGCGATTTCGACGATCATTTTGGTCTTGAGTTTTCTTGACGTTTGCATCACACACACACACACACACACACACACACATATATATATATATATATATATTTATACACTTTAGCATACCAATGTGTACATATATAATGATGCATATTTGAGAAGCAAGCTGTTTTTTTAATTATCTCTTGATAAAATTTGAGTAATTTGTTTATTCATTTTTTTCTACAGTTCTTACATTTTTCCGTTTGGTGGAGGTGCAAAAGTAATCCATACTTTACAATGCCCCAAGCGCTTTCGGCCACTTCTTTATCCAATTTCTAGGTGATTTTGTTTAGGTGTTGTTAATTTCTCTTCATGTTTTGAGCGTTTATTCCGAGTGTGTTAAGCACAGCTAAAATTCTATTTTAAACGCTTCTATTAGTATTGAAAACAACATAAAAAATACATCTTGACCAATATGGAGAGTAATTGGCTTAAACTTGTCACACATAGAGAGTAATTGGCCATTACCTGTCAAAAGTTGGGGGTAATTAGACTTAATTTCTCAGACATGAAGAGAAATTAACCTTAACTTGTCATGAATAGGGGGTAATTGCTCATAACCTCTCACACGTGAAAAATAATTGGCCTTAACTTGTCACACATGGAAAGCAATTGACCTTAAATGGTCACCCATGGAGAGTAACTGGCACTAACTTGTCTCTCAGGAAGAATAATTGGCCGTAACCTGTCAGATCTGGAAAGTTATTGTTCTTAAATTGTCACACATGGAGAGTAATTGACTTTAATCTGTCAGATATGGAGTATTTTTAATTGTTTCACCCCATGCAAGGCAGTACAGCCACTGGTGGGAAGGGAACTACATAAGAGAAGAGTGAGAGTTTAAGCAGGAGGAGAGTGGAGAGAAAAACGAACCGGTTAGAGCGGGTTTCAGAGAAAGGGCAAGAGAAGAATGGGAATAGCGGTGTGATGACAGTTTCTCGGGCAGAGTGAGAAAGGAAAAGAACAAAATACACGAGGTGATGTACAAAGGACGAGAGAAGGACTGGAGTGAAGTGGATAAGAGATAGGAATTGACATTGCATTTAAATTCTTGGAGAGTGTAGCCGTCAAAGAAGCATGTATATGGAAGGAAGTTCCACAACGGGAAGTGCGAGAAAAAAACAGAGGGAATAGAATTGGTGACTGCATTTGGTTGATTGAACTTTAAAGGGTGGGACCTTGTTGCCAGTTTGGTTGATCAGCAGCGAGTTTATGTTTGACCGCCGACATAGGAAGTAATCGCCCTAAACTCTGCAACTTTGGCCCATAAGGCGTTGCAAGGAGTGGACCTATTATAATAGTTCCCTTTCTTAGGCTAAAAAGTTCGTCTATGCGCCCAACGATCTTGCTATACCTTGGAAAGAGGAGCTAGTTTTTTTTTAATCATATCACCCCAAGCAAGGTGAAAACGCCACTGATGCGCAGGGGGCTACGTAAGAGTGAAAAGATTGGAAAAGAGAAAAACCGGAAACCACATACTAAACATGAAACAAGGGATGAGCCTCTTCACCTGTTCAATAGATGTGGGTGGAGTGTGAACCGGGCGATAGTTTAGTCTATCTACTCCGATTGAAAAAAAAGAGTAAAAAGATTAGAAAAGAGAAAAACCGGAAACCACATCCTAAACAGGAAACAAGGGATGAGCCTCTTCATCTGTCCTATTATTTAACCCATAACTGGAGGGAAGAGACGGATTAATACCTTTCCCAAGGGTATTTGCGCGTAAGTGAATGCAAAGAATTCAACTGGAATTCGAACTCGGTTCTCCGATTTCTCGTTCCGAGCCGATATCCACTGCGCCACAAATATCCTAAAAAAAAAATCCCGAATGGCAGCATTGGGAAAAGAAGAACGCATTAAAATAATGAAAAAAAAAAAATGCTGTTTAGCTTCACCCCCCCCCCCCCCCCCCAACATTCCCTCCGACCCCCTGACAAAAAAAAAAAAAAAAATTGTTGAGACTGAGTGTGTCAGTTTTTTGTCATTGCGAACTTCAAATGAACAATACCTGTCAAACATATGAAAGGAAGAAAATATGTCAGTTGCAATTTTGTACACATCTCGTGTCAATTCTGACAATGTCACTGTCTACCATTGCTTGCTTGACCACAGACTAAGAATATATGAGCATTTTACGTTTTCCCCCACAAGTATAGAAAATAAATATGATATTTATGCAGAACGGGTTAACATAATAGAAGTTACTTTAGTATCGATACCAGTGTCTTGGGCTTTTGAATGCATACACATAAAGAATAATGCTGTCAAGTGCAATGAATACGTCTTTTTTTTCAGTTTAGAAGATACTCAAGCAGACCGCGTATAGAAACTGCTAATTATCGTCTATTCAAGATCTGTGTGACAGGTGATAAGGAAACAAAACTTTGGAAGTTTTTTTTTTTTATCCCAATGCATATGATCGATATAGTCTTTGAGCTTTGAATTGAGTAGTGAGAATTCAGAACACAGAAGTTGTTTAAAATAAGACAAGAGAACTTGCTATACAACGTAGCAACACCTTCTGACTATATCGAGAATATGGGCACGTGAGTGTCTGGATGTGATGTTTTCTGGATTATTTTGAATATTAACTGTTGTATCATTTGGATCTGACGAGCAGCAGGTTATGCTGCGAAATACGTATTACCCATGAAATTGTAGAATATCTAAAATATGTTCTAGATTATATTACTCTGTTAAATGGAAGAAATTTAACAGTGGGTTCTTTGAGTTCGTTTCTATCGGAATTTACCTGACTTAAATACCAAGTATTCTACGTTATATATATATATATATATATATATATATATATATATATATATATATTACCGTCATGTGAGCCGAAAGCTTAGAATCAAATTAATAAAAAATTATCCTAATATTGGAGAATGTTTGTCTTTATTTTCAAAATACGACGTTTAGAACGGCTCATGATTAAACATAATAGAGATTCATTGTCTCTTATATTTAACAGTATATGTTTAAAAAATTATTTGCTTCCTCGATACACTATATATATATATATATATATATATATATATATATATATATATATATATATATACATAAAAAGAAAGAGAGAGACAGAGTGACCCCACCAATGTACTCACACTTTAAATGACAATAAATGCAGTGTTGACTTTCAAACAAGATTGAAGGTTTAAATTAAGTATGAAACTAAATTGAGTGCATGGCCCGGAAAAAAGAAGAAATCTTAAGAAGTCAAAAACTAAGTTTATCTTTTGGAACACCTGTATATATTGGGGTGGGGGTTGAAAATATTTATCTCATTTCTTTAATATATTTAGAAATATATGCGTGTACTTATTAGCGTATACAATCAGGCTGCGGGTGTCTTCCGATGTGCAAAGAAGCGAGAACAAAAGCGACTCGTGAAAACAGTAAAACTTCTCTTTAGAATTCAAAATTCATAACCTCGATGCTTCCGAAACGTAATTCCTCTGAATGATAAACGAGTTTATGATTTTTTTACCTTTTCGCTTGGAACAATATACGCATGATAATAGGGATTTCATGTTCCTCCAAAAATTCCTGCAGTCGAAGACTAAACAATTCAGACGACGGATAACTGAAGCCTTCGAAGCTTCGCTCAATAGGCGTTTCGTCGACTGATAAAATAAATTGAAGGTAAAAACTACCTTATCTCGTCAGATCCCTGGGGTTGACGTTCCGATATCAGACTTGATTCTTTCTGCTCGCTTCAGATTGAATAATATTGGCATCTATTATAAGCATCTGATCTGTGAAAACTAGTATGCTTGTAAAAGATGCAATTACAGGGTTCTTTCTTTTTTTTGTTTAATCGTATCACTCCGAGCAAGGCGGTAATGCCACTGATGTGCAGAGGGCTTCATAAGAGTAAAAAGATTAAGTAGAAGAGAGTGAAGAGGAAGACGAACCAGTTAGAAAGGAGCAAGAGAAGGATGGGAATACAGGTGTGATGACAGTTGCAAAGGTGGAGAGAAAGGAAAGGATATACGGGGTGGTGAAAGAACTAGAGTCAAGTGGTTAATAGATGAGTATTGAAATTGCATTTAAATTCCTGGAGGTTGTAGCCGTCAGGAAAGCAAGAATATGGAAGCGAGTTCCACAGGCGGGAAGTGCGAGAGAAGAAGCTGCAGGAGTAGAATTGTCGTCTGCATTTGGTTAATCTAACTGTGAATGGGTGGGACCCAGTTGCCAATCTGGTTGCACGAGTAAACACGTTGTAGAGGCATCAGTGACTTAAGTTCGTTGGAGCAGAAGCCATGAAAGTATTTATAGAACAGACAAAGGGAGGCCACATCCCGTCGGTGGGGAAGTGGCTGTAGTCGAGCCTCCAAGTCGGTACGTATCACATTACTGATTCTCCTTTGGAACCTGTCGAGAACACTGAGATGAACAGCAGGGGTGCCTGACCATATATGGCAGCAGTATTCCATGCACGATTCTATCAATATTCCAGCATTATGACCTATTAATATTGACTAAAAAAATAACATTTGTTAAAAGCTACAAAAAACAGGAAATTGTGGAGAGCCTTGTTCGCCGACATTCTGAAGGGACTCGTCCTCCTAAAACCAATCACTCGAAATAGAACATAGGACATTGACGATTCCTCGCCATCGACGCAGGGGTTACCGATGCTTCTGTAAGATGTTTTTCTTTTTGTCGAATCATGCCTCGAGTCAAACTGTCATAGAAATTAACATTTTCAGGCTTGTTTTATTTGTCTAGGCAATCTACTTTTTGAGCTTTATATTTTAAAGAGCACGTAGGTTTGCCTTTTCTCACCCTAAACGTAATCACTCCAAGCGGAGCATAGGTCATCGACGATTCCTCGCCATCGACGAAAGGGTTGCCGATGCTTCTGTAACTTGTCTCTTTTTCTCGTCAGATCATGCTTCGTTATAGGAATTAATCTTGTCAAGCGTATTCTAATGCTTAGGCAATATACATTTTGAGCTCTTTAGTTTACAGAGTAGGTAGGTTTGTCTTTCTTAACCCTAACCACAATGATGCGGCGGATATCATGGATCGAGCATGTAAGCATGATGAAGTTTCGGAAAGGATTTGTTTTTTTTTTTATAAGCGTTTCACCCCGAGCAAGGCATGTCACTGCCACTACTGCGCAGGGAGCTACATAGAATGGAGAAAGGATGATTAAATATAGGAAATGTCAGAGGGTGGGTGATAGGCGGGTAAGGATACCGAGAATGAGGGTTGGGTAGATGAGAGTGTTCTGAGAATAATTGGGAGTTAGTGTGATAGGAGGTGTCTATTGTCCCTACATTTAAAAACCTGGAGATTGTAGCTATCGGGAAAGCAGACTTGTGGAAGGGAGTTCCACAGGCGAGAAGCGCGAGAAAAGAAGCTGTTGGAGTAGAATTTACGGTTACATCTTATTTGTTTAACTGTAAAAGCGTGGGACTTAGTTGCTAATCTAGTATCTCGTGTAAATTCGTGCTTAGACGGCACCGGTGATCTAAGTTCATCGGAGCAGAAGCCATGAAAGTACTTGTAGGCACAGGGAAGCCACATCACGCCGGTGAGAGAGTGATTGCAGCCGGTCTGCCAAGTCAGTATCAACCACGTTACAGATCCTCCTTTGTATTTTGTCAAGAAGCCCAAGGAGAGCAGCAGGGGCACCCGACCAGATATGGCAGCAATATTCAATACACGGGCGGATGGTAGATTTGTATATGTGCAGGATAGATTCAGGTGCACAGAGAGCCAACTTTCATAGCGGCAGATTTGGCAATGGATTCGATATAGTCATTCTATTTGATGGAAACGAAAAGGAATTTAATGCTGAGCATCAGGAAGAGACAGCTAAATTTCCTGGACAAGCAATGAGGAAGGAAGGCTTGGAGAATCTGATACTAACTGGCCAGATACAGGGAAGGAGAAACAGAGGAAAACATCATGTAGCATACTTGACTGGGCTGAGCGGGTGGATGGCATAACTGGGTTTGCCTGATGTAACAGGAGAAAGCGTGCTAAGAGCCACCAGGGATAGGGAGACGTGGAAAAGCCATGATCGCCTATGTCCTGAAAGGACAAGGCACATAGAAAAAAGAAGAAGACCAATCACTCCAAGTAGAGCATAGGCCATCGACGATTTCGGCCGCTGATGCTTTTGTAGTTTGTCTTTTTGTCTTGTCGGATCATGCCTCAGGCAAAACTTTTATAGGAATTAACATTGTCAGGCGTGTTTTCCTCTATCTAGAAAATCTACATTTTCAGGTCTTTATTTTACAGAGCAGGTAGGTTTGCCTTTCCTAACCCTAAACCCAGTCACTCCAAGTGGAGCGTAAGCCACCGACGATTCCTCGCCATCGACGAAGGGGTCACCAATGCTTCTGTAACTTGTCTTATTTACAGGTGGGAGTGTTGACCGTAAACAAACTCCCTTATTCTCCGGGAGAGTTAAATGCCATACATGATATACGCTCGGGTGATCATGTCTCTTTCGATCCATGACTGACTGAGCAGAAGATTTTCCCGCAATAGGCTACCATTTCTTTCTGCGTTTGACTGGTTGCAATCTAACCTAATCTGTTCTGCTATTTAACCCATAGCTGGAGGGAGAAAATATAGATTTATACATTTCCCAAAAGTTTTTGCGCGTAAATGAATGAAACGAATTCAACTGGAATTCGGACTTTGCTTACCGATTTCTCTTTCTGAGCGGATATCCACTGTACCACGACGTACATCGGTTCTGAAGGGACACAGGCAAATAGAAGAAGAAGAAGAAGAAGAAGAAGAACGTCATTCTTGTGTGATCATAGAAAACCATTTTCCCTTTTTCCAAATGTCTGATGCTAACCTCCAGGAGAGCAACTGATTGGGTCTTCTGGGTTCTAACATGAAGTGGAGTGATTTTATTGAATCAATTCATAGGCCTTCTGCTAGGAAAGTCGATACACTCAGTTGTGCCAGGCAATGTTCTTATCAATATCCGTCTTGCGCATATATAAATGTACCATACACCCGTGCATGGAATATTGCTACTATATCTGGTCTAGTGCTCCGCCTATATATATCGAGATGATCGACAAAATCCAAAGAAGGATCCGCAGTATTATCGGTTTTGACCTTGCATCTCGACTTCAGGACACTTTACTCCCGCCATCGCCGTGATGTGTCTTCCTCCTGTTCTTTTCTTTAGATATTTTCATAGCAATTATCCTAATTAGCTGTCCGCGTTGGAACCTCGATAACAACAATTTAAGCGCAGTACTAGATTAGTAATTATGGCCCCTCGTTTTACATTAAGTTAAACACTAAAAGAAATTAAATACATGGCTTCGAAAAAAAACAAAAAAAAAAAAAAAACAAAGCCAAAAAAAAAAAAAAAAAAGCAGAAGAAAAACAACAAAAAACAAAAAAACAAAAAAACAAACAAACAGAAAGCAGAAGTTATAGGAAGTCAAAACGTGGGTACATTTTTGGTGAACACCACACGCCTCGCTCATTCCGTAATGAATTAGAGCACTCTGGCTTTTGGGCGTGAATAATGATAATGTATACGCTAAAAAGGCTGCCTTCTTCTACCGAGCGCCCATAGCCCAGAGGTAGAATCACCGACTGACGCCATTTCGAACGGGTTTCAATCCTGGGCTAAAAGCAATCGGAGTCTAACCGTACTGATGAGCTGTGATACAGCGAAACATCTGTCAGCGGATAACTATAAATATATATATATATATATATATATATATATATATATATATATATTCGTCATCCACATACAAGCCTGTTTCGCTGTATCACAGCTCATCAGTGTGGCTAGATATCCACTTACTTCTCTCCAAGATATATTGTGCGTGTGTGTGGAAATATTTGCCTCATGTACGTGCACACAATCATATTGTGTATTATATGCGTAAATATTTTTATGTGTACATAGTAAGATAAGGTAAGGAAGAGTAAACAAAGACGAAACATTGTTTTAACTCCCCCCACCCACCTCATGAAAACAATGAAATTTACCTTTAAAATTTAAAATTCGTTATCTCAATGATTCCTGAAAGGAAATTTATCTGATAAATGAATTATCAAGATGAAACCACAATTACTATTCTAACAGATTTTTGTAAATAGTTTTTAAACATTTTTTAATAGTATTAATAGTTTTTAAACATTTTTTAATAGTCTTAATAGTTTTTAATATTTTTTAAAATAGTTTTGATTGTTTAATAATTATTAATAGCTTTTTTAATTGTTTTTTAGTAGTTTTGATAGTTTTTAATAGTTTTGTAATCGTTTTAACATTTTTAATAATTTCTTTTCGCGTAGTTCTTGCCTGTGGAATTATTCCTTGCTGCTTACTTGGTTCATGTTCTTTTATTGTTCTTTCTCCTCACTTAAGTCTTCTGTTTTTCTTACACTTCCTGTAATCTCCATGCGTCTTAGTAGCATTCTCACCTTGCTTGTATAAAAATTATTAAAAAAAACATGGCAGCAATGTCTGAGATATTAGTTAATCGATTGCACAATTATCCATACTCGAATCGATGTTATCCACATCTTCTGTACTGATTAGCGTCAGTTACTGATGGTATGGATCTTTGGCTTAAGCAAAAACACAAAAAGAGAGCAAGTGTAAATGATTTTTGACTTAAGGCTTTTTTTCCCTGGTGTCCCTACGCCGTGAATTTTAGCGTGCTACTAATAGAGATGTGCGTTGTGGTGCATTAGATATCGACTCGGAACGACAAATCGGAGTGCCGAGTTCGAATTCCGGTTGAATTCCTTGCATTCACATACGCACAAACACCTTTGGAAAAGGTATTAATCCGTTTCTTCCCTTCAGTTATAGGTTAAATAACAGGACAGATTGGGTTCTGTAGCCTTTGCTGGCAACTAGTCTACCGCATAAAGCAATGGCAATCTACTGCAGGATAATCTTCTGCCCAGTCAGTCGTGTCTTTTTCGAGACATGATCGCCCAAATCGTGTATCACGTATGGCACTTGACTGACTGACTGATGGAGAATGTCAAACAGGAGATGAGCAGATTGAATATCAGTATTCTAGAAATATGTAAAACGAGGCGGCCAAACAACGGAGACTTCGTCACTAACATTCACAGGATTATATACGCAGGTGGTAAAAATAATGAAAAACGAATCGGACAAAGAAATGAAAAAATGCATTTTGGGATATTGCCAGCTATCCGATAGAGTCCTCTTGAATAAACTGAAAGGGAAGCCTTTCAACATAGCTGTTATTCTAGTCTATGCACCGACAACGCAAAGTACCGAGGAGGAAATAGAATCTTTCTACTCCATACTGGACAATGCCAAGGATCAATGTAAAACCCAAGAAATTAGAATTATGGGAGACTTGTATACCAAGGAAGGTAAGGAGAAGGAACGGATAACATTTGGCAATTTTGGACTAGGAAAGCGTAATGACTGAGGAGAAAAATGGGTTCAACAGTGCACAGCAAAAGACAACGTAATAACCAACACCTGCTTTCAAGAACACCCTATGGAAATTGAGAAGCCCAAGAAGTGACACGAAAAACCAAATCGATTATATAACGATGAAAAGAAGATTTAGAAATGCAGTTGTTCATTGCAAAACTTATTCAAGTGCTGACTGTGGAACCGACCCCTTACCAGTCATTTGTAAACCGAGGATGAAATTTTGGAGACTCAAGAAACCTACCGCAGAACACAGACTGCATTAAAACGGATAATTCAACCTCTGGAAAAATACACAGACCGTGTGAAAAACGAAAAACAAGAAACAACTTTGAAACGGAAACGCGAAATCGGACATATTAAAAGAAACGCTAGTGACATCATCAAACAACATTGTCCCAAAGGAAATCAGACGTAGAAGAAGAAAAAAGTGTAGATAACTGATGAGATTCTCGATATGATACAAAAGAGACAAAAAACGATGCCAAGATATAGAGCGGAATACAGAAAACTAGACAAGGAAATAAGGAACAAATTCAGACAGGCTAAAGAATAATGTCTCAACAACAAATCTACAGAAATAGAGAGATTGGGCACGACTAATAAAGAAAACATGCATAAAAATAACAGACAGAACTAACAGGACAAAGGACATGCTCCTTAAGAGGATGTATAAACCCAATGATGGAAAGCTCATATTATAAAAAGAGAAAATACCCCAGCGATAGGAAAGATTTATAAGAGATCTCTTCCACGACAAGAGAGAGCAACCTACAATACAGATATATAGACGGACCGGAAATATTAAAATCCGAAGTGGAAGCTGCACTGGGAAAACTGAATAGAAAAAAAAAACAACTGGACCAGCCTGCATTATAATAGAACGCTGACAAACTTAGGCGATTTCAGCTAAGAGAAAATTACAGAATATATGAAATCTATAACAGTGATGAGATACCGAAAGACCTAAGCAGTTCGATTTTCATAGCACTAGGAATGTGAACTTCACTGAAAAATAAGCTTAATCAGTCACATAACAAAGCTCATCATCCGAATCCTGATGAACGTGCAGCAGAATCAGGCCAGAGATACGACAAGAACAGTGCGGGTTTACCAAGGACCTGAAACAAGGAATTCGATATTTATGCTTAGTATGTTACCAGAAAGAGCAATCCAAATGAAGAAGGACGTGTACATGCGTTTCATAGACTATGCTAAGCAAATGCAGACGACAGTTATACTACTGCAGCTTTTTTTCTCGCACTTCCCGCCTGTGGAACTCGCTTCCTTATTCTTGCTTTCCTGGCGGCTACAACCTACAGGAATTTAAATGCAAGGTCAATACTCATCTCTTAACCACTTGACTCTAGTCCTTTCTTCACAACCCCGATCCTAGTTCTTTCTTCACAACCCTGTATATCCTTTTCTTTCTCTGCAACTGTCATCACACCTATATCCCCTTCCTTCTCTTGGAGCAAAAAAAAAAAGAAAAAGAAAAAAAAGAGCAATTTAAAAAACGGGAGCTAACCATAAAACTCTAAAGTCATTTTCGGAATCAGCACCGTCAAATTAGCTGAAAAAAACATGTTTTGTTTCTTGGAACTAAAAAACGGGTTGACCAGTGTAATTTATTTTTACCTCCCCCTGTAACTGCAAGCTCTGACCAGGCTTGACGTTTTTTTTTTTAGGTGATCGAACAGGATCTACCAGTCAGTAGGTACGTCCCATGGTATTAATAAGCACTGACCAGTGCTTACTTTTCGGCAATTGAACAGGATCTACTACCCAGCAGGTGCAGATATGCCTCTTCGCCAAATGCCAGTGGCTGTACCCAACATGTAAACAGGTGTTCGATGCAGTTACTATTAGATGTGCACACAAAGACTAACCGGAAGACAAGCAAGTATATAAGCACCCACCGGAGAAAGAGAATGTCTCTTACATCCATGTGAGGATGTTCATTACACGTGCGGGGAAAACACCAAATCTACACACTCACCCGGCTGTAGTTACTGAAAAATTTCGCGGTTCAAACGGCACTGTTACGTCTGTGGGATTTAGTCTAGTGTCGTATAATTTAATTTTATTTTATTTTTCGAGTATCGTTGGCACTTATTATTTTTAATGATTTCGCCCCAGGAAAGGCAAAAATGCTCTAGGATGCCAGCGGTTACTGGAAGTGAAAGAATATAAAAAGACTTTATTGGGGACAAGTGAGGGAAGGACAATAAAAAAAAACTGGATTCAGAAAGACTAAAGATGGCGATTTATGCTGCATTTAACTGTTTGAAAATTGTAGGCGACAGGGAAGCAAAAATTAGAAGCAAGTTCTGAAGATGGGAAGTGAGAGAAAAGAAACTATTTGAATAGAAGCGGCGGTTACATGTAGCTAGTTTAACAGTAAAATGCTGATGTCTATTTGCCATTCTAGTAGCCCACTGAAGTTCACGAAATCAGGGCATTATGGGAAAGAAAGCTCATCAGAACAGTTGCCATGAAAATATTGGTAGAAAAGACAGATGGAAGACACGTCACCTCGGTGAGAAAGTCATAGATGAATTTTACAGGAAACAGGCTATATTTTAATTTTCGGTGACGGAAGATTTGGGAATTCGCTAAAGTTTTGATAGTTTACAAGATATAAAAGTATCTGAATTATAAGTAATTTCCGTTTTGGGGAACCAGTTGTAAAGACGAATGTATCACTCTAACTACTAATCATACGTGTAAGTTAAATGGAATACACTAACAGATAGATAGATAGATAGATAGATAGATAGATAGATAGATAGATAGATAGAATCATAAGTAATTTCCATTTTAGGGAAGCAATTGTTATATGGAATGCATCATCCTAACTACTCATCGTACGTATTAGTTAAATAGCTAACATGTAATAGATAGATAGATAGATAGATAGATAGATAGATAGATAGATAGATAGATAGATAATGAAGACACTAGGATAGATATAAATAGAATAATATATATAAATGGAATTATAGATAGCTAGATAGATGATAGATAGATAATGAAGACACTGAGATAGATATAAACAGAATGAGATAGATAGATAGATAGATAGATAAAGAGACTGGGATAGATAGATAGATAGATAGATAGATAGATAGATAGATAGATAGATAATTATGGGACTAGGATAGATAAATAGATAAATATAACAGATAGATTTAAGTAGTTCATATTTTGGGGAACTAGTTGTAATGCTGAATGTAGCATCTTACTTGTTTATCATACATGGTCAGTCAGTTAAGTGCCATACGTGCAACACGCTTGGGCGATCATGTCTCGAAAGAGATATGACTGACTGGGCAGAAGATTATCCTGCAGTAGGTTGCCATTGCTTTCTGCGGTAGACTGGTTGCTGACCAAGGTTATAGTACCCAATCTGTCCTGCTATTTAACCCATAACTGGAAGGAAGAGACGGATTAATACCTTTCCCAAGGGTATTTGCGCGTAAGTGAATACAATGGATTCAACTGGAATTCGAACTCGGCTCAGCGGTTTCTCGTTCCGAGCCGATATCCACTGTACCACAATTGGAGAACACTAACATAGCTTTGTACGGTGAAAAAAACATACACACTGGATTAGAGGAAAATGTTGTTTATCTTCATGACAGCACAAGATTATTTGCAGCAAAAATGTCAAATAAAAAAATATTGGAACTCGGTTGGTCTGTTCCATCCCAATCGCTATATTTAACAACTGATCTTGCACCAATTGATTCTTTTGTTACTTTCCAGATCACTGCAAAACGTTTTAATGGGACAAACTTTCTCTAATGATAATCAGAATCAAGAATTCACTGAAGCGTTTTTTGCATAAAAAATACAAAAACAAACTTCAACCTGCCGAATTTTACTTAAACGGTATCAAAGAGCTACCTGATCAGTGGCAACAAGTCATTGCAAACAATGTGAATATAGAATGAGAACCTATCGCACAGTTCATGCTTCTTTCTCGTCTATTGAACATGATTTAGAGTCTTTATAGCAGATGGAGACTGCTTGTGAATCCAACTTTCCACGGAAACATCGACTATGAATTTGTATATCCGAATGAATACAACCTCTGCTACACCTGGTCAGATGCAACAAGTTCCTTCGACGGCTCAACGTATTTCGGCTGAATGCGGCTTAAAATAGGAAGATAATAAAAGTAGAAGCATATTCTTTGTTTTCTGTTTAAAACTGGATTATAGGTCCCTTCTAAGTTTTTTTCATCCGTTTATTTTTTACTCCAAGTAATCCCTTGCGCCATTATCGGCCGACTTGGAGCGAAATTTAATAAGATAACAGTCAGTTAAGTGCCATATGTGAAACAAGCTTGGGCGATCATGTCTCGAAAGAGGCATGACTGACTGGGCAGAAGATATCCCGCAGTAGGTTGCCATTGCTTTCTGCGGTAGACTGGTTGCCAGTCAAGGCTATAGAACCCAATATATCCTGTTATTTAATCCATAACTGGAAGGAAGAGACAGACTAATACCATTCCCAAGGGTATTTGCGCATAAGTGAATGCAATGAATTCAACTGGAATTCGAACTCGGTTCCCCGATTTCTCGTTCGGAGTCGATATCTACTGCACCACAACGCACATCCAAGATAACTGTATTTTATCTTTTGAAGAATAAAGTCGATAAAGAAAAACTTAATCTGATAATTAATCCTAGAAAGACGTTTGAGAAGGAGTTTATCTGTTTGGTTGAGGTATGGTTTATTTTGTTTTATAGCATATATGTTTATTTTGTTTTATAGCATATATGTTTATTTTGTTTTATAGCATATATGTTTATTTTGTTTTATAGCATATCAATCTCAGTGCGTTATTTAATACCGAGATTTTAGGATAGTTTCGTATGAATAGAATATGTATTATTTATAAGAAAGTTTGTAGATCAAGTTTCACTGACGCCTTTTTTAGAGGGAGTTTTCATCGTCAGTCATATGTATTGCTGGTGATATATTTTACAAAAATTTATTGCTAGTAATAAATACGCGCGTTCTGGCGCAGTGGGTATCGACTCGGAACAAGAAATTGAAGAATCGAGTTCCAGTTGAATCCGTTGCACTCATTTACGCGCAAATATGTTTGGTAATTTCTTCTTCCACTATTTTTGTGTTAAATAGCAGGTCAGATTGCGTTCTATATCCTTGGTGGGCAACCTACTGAGGGAAAATCTTCTGCCCAAGCGTATATCGCGTATAGTACTTAACTGACTGCAGGTAAAAAATTTATACTTTCATAGTGTTTTGAACCCAGTTTAAGGTTTCACTATTTTCTTTTAGCTGGAAACCTAACATGTGTTACTACCCTGAATCAGGTTGAACCTGGTGTAGGTAGACAATAGTTATCTTCCCTTAAGGGGAACAACAGTTGTCTTCCCATTTGAGGAACTCTTTTTTTATCTGGGGTCAGTTCCCTTCCCAGCTGGAGTGGGATAGCCACGAGGATCATTTGCTGGCTTAAAAGTATGTAACTCCTTACCACACTTGCTAAAAACATTCTCGTCCATTTGGACAACTTGAGCATTCTTCGTGTTTGGGACTTACTTAAACATTCGTAATGTATTGTTACTTGTTTGTATTTTATTAAATGCCTATTTGTTGTTGCCATGTACTTGTCCTTTTTTTACTACACGTGCTACGGCAGCGTGTTAATATTTGTTGTTTAAAAGTTTACATTAGTATCACGTAACTGGTAATATAGCGAGTTCGCAAACCAATACTAATACTGGGAACAACAGCAATTAAAAGGTGGTTTCACGCTGCTCAAAATTTCCAATCTCCCGATCAGAAGCCTTGCTACCAGATGTAGTCTATCGTCATAATCAGGACGGAAGTTTATTTGATATTATTTTCTGGTGTATTTTCTTGTTATAAATGCTCAGTTACTCCTTTATTCGAATTTATTTCTCAACGTTCACGAATTTGGGTAAATGATTAAAAAACAATGACAATGGGATTAGTAAAAAGCCCTTCAACAAAAGGTGCAAAGTTGTGGATATCCATGTTTATCAAGGTCACGTTGCATAAAGGAAGAAACATCTGATAACATTTGGCCGGTATTAAGTGTCAAGAAGTATTAAAAATACTCCACACTTTTCGTGTATGAAAAGCTTTTATATAATCATATTTATTTTAAGTTCTATATCACACAAGAACATAAATGAAGTGTATTATCAGAAGACAGAAAATCAGCCAATTAAGTGCCGTACGTAATACATGCTTGGGCGATCATGTTTTGAAAGAGACATGACTAACTGAAAAGAAGATTTTCCTGCAGTTGTTGGCCATTATTTTCTGCGGTAGACTGGTTGCCAACCGAGGCTATAGAACCCAATCAGTCCTGCTATTTAACTCATAATTGGAAGGAGAAGCGACGGATTAATACCTTTCACAAGAATATTTGCGCATATGTGAATGCGACGAATTCAACTGGAATTCGAACTCGGATCTCCGATTTCTCGTTCCGAATCGATATCCACTGCACCACAACGCGCATAGTACGATACCAAAATCCTAAGTAGCATTAGAATAGCGAAAGATGTCTAAAAAAAAAAGCTAAGTAAAGTATTAAGAAACAGAAAAATTTCTTTAGAAACAAAGAAAAGTACTCATCTGTTATGTAATATCTTTCTTCCTATATGACAGTGAATATTGAACAATCTCATCACAAACGAAGAAGAGACTTAAGGAAACAAAAATGTGTTTCTGCTGAAGGATCCTGAAAATACCATAGACTGGACACACAAACATGAAAATGGAAACGAAAAGGATACTTATAAAAGTTAGAAATGGTCAGTTGTAATTTCTAGGGTACATAATAATTTGATACTCATATGACATTCTGAAGGCAAGAGGGGACAGAGGAACTTATCTAAATTATTTTTCAATGATCAACATTTACAAGACCAGAGGGCCTTTACTTAGCTTGACAGAACAGAGCTTAGGATCGATAGTTAAAAAAAAAAAAAAATTAAAAAAATAAAAAACAACGCACAAACAAAATTTATTGTGAACTACATAAAACAGGCAATTATGGAGAGCTACAACCGTTTAGGGGTTAGCGACTCCGACTGACACCAAACAGGTCTAGTTTCGATCCCAGCTAGAACCAAGTGAATGTCTAGCCACACTGATGAGGTATGATACAGCGAAACAGGCTTGTATGTAGATGACGAATATATACAATATATGTATATATAAATATATATATACTATTTGATGTGCGTTTTGGTGCAGTGGATATCGACTCAGATCGAGAAATCGGGGAGCCGAGTTCGAATTCCAGTTGAATTTCTTGTATTCACTTACGCACAAATACCCTTGGGAAAGGTATTAATCTGTCTCCTCCCTCCAGTGAAGGGTTAAATATTAAGACAGATTGGGTTCTATAGCCATGGCTGGGAACCAGTCTACCGCAGAAAGCAATAACAGCCTACTGAGGGATAATCTCCTGCCCAGTCAGTCGTATTTCATTCAAGACATGATCACCCAAAGCGTATTATCATGTATGGCACTTAACTGACGGACAATCGTTACGCCCTCAAGGGACCCGGCATAAACAAGAAGCTAGGACTTTGAAACCATTTAACCCATTAATATATGTTGTCCAATTTTTAGGGCGGGATAACCAAAAATGAAAAATCCGCTAGTCCTAAGATTACCATTAGCCAGAAAGGTAGATTAGCCGGAAAGAGTTAAAAATAGTAAATTTTATGCAATAATTGGTTAATTTTATAATTATCAATTTTTTTTATTCCCTTTGATTTATGTTGTATCTTCATTTCCTTCCCGGTTCCAACCAGAGACCTAAGATCAGAAATGGTGTTATGACATTTTCCATCGAGCATTCTTGTTAAAAAAAGCAAAACGAAAGACAACTTGAAGATCATACACATTTTTTTATAAAAGCACAGCTCATACCTTTTGTAAGATATGAGCTGTGCTTTTGAGTTTAATTCTTTTCTATTTCTTTAAGGCATGGGCTACAAGGGATATTATTATTATTATTATTATTATTATTATTGAATATATGATGAAACCCGTCAGAAAGTGGAATTCAATCTGGTACGAATGAAGCTAGTTAAAAAATTTTGAAATCGGTGCACAAACTTCAATTTTGATGGGTATTTCGAAATCCAGAGTTCGTCCCCCAAACATTTAGCCCATATATATATATATATATATATATATATATATAGAAGATGGCTCGCATGAAATAGGCCTATACCTCCGAATTACCATGAAATAACGCGTCTGTCTTAATTTTTCTTATATATATATAATTTATGTTTTAATTTCTGCGGTTAGGAGTTATTATTTACATAATTTACATTCGGACAATTGTCCATATCTTTTCGGTCGTTGTTCTCTATAGCCTTCATCAGGTGCATATCGATTCGGGTAACCTGCAAAAAAATCTTAACTGAGCCGTTCAAGACATGGAATGGAGTACAGGGAACTACACAAGGAAATAAGAAGAAAATGCAGACAAGGTAAAGAGGAATGGCTCAATGACAAATGTGCAGAAGTAGAGAAAATGAGCAGGAATAATAAAGCAGACATGCATAAAGAAATAAAAGAACTGACAGGACAAAAAACCTGCTCTTTAACAGGATGTATAAAATCCAAGGATGGAACAATCATTTTGGAGAAAGAGGAAATACTCCAACGATGAGAAGAATATATAAAAGATCTTTTCCACAAGAGAGAGCAACCTATAATACACAAAGATGAGGACGGACCGGAAATATTAAAGTCTAAAGTGGAATCTGCAATCACCAAACTTAATAGAAACAAAGCAGCTGGACAAGACGGCATAGTCATATAGCTGCTGATAGCCCTGGAAGAATTTGGTTCAGAAAAAATTACAGAAATAATAAATGAAATTTATAATAGTGGTGTGATACCAGATGACCTCGGCAAGTCGATCTTCATTGCACTACCTAAGAAGCCAGGAGCAAACGAGTGCGAACTCCACAGAACCATCAGTTTAATGAGCCATATAACAAAACTGATCGTCCGAATCCTGATGAAAAGAGCGAGAAGCAGAATCAGGCCAGAGATAGGAAAAGAACAGTGCGGGTTCGTCAAAGACACTGGAACAAGGAACGCCATATTTATGATCAGAATGCTCTCTGAAAGGGTAATACAAATGAAGAAGGACTTATACTTGTGCTTTATTGATTATGCGAAGGCGTTTGACAAAATACGTCACAAAGAATGGATGGAGATGCTCGGCAGCCTGGACGTATTTGGGGAAGACTTAAAAGTAATCAAGAATCTTTACTATCAAACCACTTGTATACGGACAGGTAACGAATTCAGCAGATATACAAAGATAGAAAGGGGCGTAAGACAAGGATGTGTCTTTTCACCGGATCTATTTAACTTGTACAGCGAGAATATTTTGAGGATCCTAGAAGTTATGCCTGGATTCGTAATCGGAGGCCACAATTTAAATAACCTAAGGTACGCAGATGATACAGTGTTGATAGCAGACACAGAAAGGAAACCACAAGATCTCCTACAGAAGGTAGCTGAAGAGAGTGACAAGAAAGGACTACAAATAAACTACAAGAAAACCGAATGCATGGTCATCTGTAAAAAGGGCAGCCCAGTATGCCAAATACAGGTTGGGGATAGTAGAATCAAGCAGGTACAAAAATTTAAATACCTGGGAAGTGTTATTACAGAAGACAGAAAGTGTGACACGGAGATCCAAAGGAGAATTAGCATGGCGAAGGAAGCATTCCAGAATAATTTCAGAACAATTTCGCTAGAAACAAAGAAGAGAGTACTGGATTGCTATGTGTTGTCAGTTCTTCAATACAGCATTGAATGCTGGATAATATCATCAATAATGAAGAAGCAACAGAATATGTGGTTTTACAGAAGGATGCTGCGAATATCATGGATCGAGAATGTGAGCAATGATGAGGTCTTAGAAATGTTGTAAACAAAAAGAAGATTAATACTGATGATCAGAAAGAGACAGCTAAAATTCCTGGGACATGCGATGAGGAAGGAAGGCGTGGAGAACCTGATACTAACAGGCCAGATAGAGGGAAAAAGAAACAGGGAAAGCAGCGAATAACATATTTGAAGGGCCTAATCAGGTGGATGGTGGAACGAGGGTTGAATGGTGTAACAGGAGAAGGCGTGCTAAGAGCCACCAGGCATAGAGAGACGTGGAAAGCCATGATCGCCTATGTCCTGAAAGGACAGGGCACATAGAAGAAGAAGACTGTTTTCGTTTCACTGCCCATGTCCAGGGATATCTCGTCTAGTCGGTATTTTTAGTACTTTGTAGTTATAGGTCGCCCTATTTCCACTGAATCAAAATACACCCTATTCGACTCAGGAACTAAACTCAAAATTACTATGTCACTAAATTCACAAACCAGTCTTTTAATCCACTCGGCTAGCAATATTCTAGCGGAAGCAACATTCAAGAAATATTTTTGCGAACAGCAATTTCAAATTAGAACTGGATACAATCAGTAGCGTAACCAATTGTTGCCGTTATCTCTCTGCACGTCCCCTAAGGCTATATCCGATAAAGGAAATTGCTGACTATTCGGAGAAAACAACAGTCCCATGTCAGTGAAACGAAAATTGGAGCCGAATATAGACCCAACAGACATTCTTCGACATTCTATGATGAAAGTAACTTGTCGAAAGACAAGTTACTTTCATCATAGCAACCATGAATGACTCAATTTACAATTAATAGTTACAAGAACCAGACATGCATGACATTATATCTTTCTTTCTTTCTTTCTTTCTTTCTTTATTTCTTTCTTTCTTTTTATCTATCTATGTAACGAACGTATTCCTATCTATCTATCTATCTATCTATCTATCTATCTATCTATCTATCTATCTATCTATCTATCTATGTTTCTATCTAATTTCAATCTGTTTATCTCATTCTATCTATCTATCTATCTATCTATCTATCTATCTATCTATCTATCTATCTAATTTCAATCTGTTTATCTCATTCTATCTATCTATCTATCTATCTATCTATCTATCTATCTAATTTCAATCTGTTTATCTCATTCTGTTTATTCCTATCTATCTATCTATCTATCTATCTATCTATCTATCTATCTATCTAATTTCAATCTGTTTATCTCATTCTGTTTATTCCTCTCTATCTATCTATCTATCTATCTATCTATCTATCTATCTATCTATCTATCTATCTATCTATCTCATTTTGTTGCGTTAGCATTTATCGAGGTTATATTAATTATCCAGAAGAGTACTGAATTGCTATGTGATGTCAGTTCTTCAATATGGCAGCGAATGCTGGACAATATCAAGAAAGATGAAGAAAAATCTTGAAGCAACTAAAATGTGGTTCTACAGAAGGATGCTGCGGATATCATGGACCGAGCATGTGAGCAATGATGAGGTTTTGGAAAGGATGGAAACAAAAAGGAAATTAGTACTGGGCATCAGGAAGAGACAGCTAAAATTCCTGGGATAAGCAATAAGGAAGGAGGGCTTGGAGAACCTGATATTAACAGGTCAGAGAGAGGGAAAAAGAGACAGTGGAAAACAGCGGATAACATATTTGAAAGGCTTGAGCAGGTGAATGGCAGAACGGGGTTTGCGTGTTCTAACAGGAGAAAGCGTACTAAGAGCCACCAGGGATAGGGAGACGTGGAAAGCCATGATCGTCTACGTTCTGAAAGGACAAGGCACAAAGAAGAAGAAGAAGAAGATGAAGAATATTCATTATGTACGCTTGCGTGAAGTAAAATTGAACATGAATTATTTTTTTAAATAGTAAATATAGTCAACATGAGTTGATATTTAAAGATTTCTTCATGTAGTAGTCAAGCTGCAGACATCATGGATTGCCCAAATGATTTCCATTGATTTATGATTAGGTGATGTTTAAAGATTACTTTTTTAGAACCTAGGCAACTATTTTAATGAATCTCCTTTCTAGTAAATTATTATTATTATTATTATTATTATTATTATTATTATTATTATTATGTATCGTATTCCCCAGGACGGAGATGATTATGGTTTTCCACAATTTATTGTCAGTTTCAGCTCTCAATAAATTTTGTCTTTTTGTTTTTTTTCTATATTTGTACCTTAATCACTTCATATCTATCTATCTATCTATCTATCTATCTATCTATCTATCTATCTATCTATCTATCTCATTCTGTTCATATCTATATCTATAAAATAGTATACAGAACCCAGACAACATTTGAAGAATATAACCAAAGATCCATTTCATCGAAACTAGATTAAGCGAAATAAAGAAGTATGTGTGTGTGTGTATGTGTGTGTGTTTGTATTTCTGTGTATGCTTAAATAATAAATCATTAGCACTTTTCCCGCTATCCTATTTTATACACCTATTGTCTACATGGAAATTCCAAGAACAGGCCTAAAAGCATAAATCTTTTACTGTCAAAATATTATTTTCTAACTGATTTCCGTGATTATTGCTAACTTTTAGGAAAAATTAGCAATAATCCCCTTTAAAAACTTAAGCAAACTACTAAATCATAAAATTGAAATAATGTGTAGATATCGACATTGAAACAAATAATTATTTTCACTTAAATACTAATGCGAACATAACAAATAAATACAATATAAAACGCAATTCCATCACTAACACAATTCACCACATCTAAAACCTTACCCCGACCAATACTAAACGAAAATCAATCAGGAAAGAATAATCACAAAATAACAATAACAAACAAATACCCAATTTCCCCCACCAAAACTGCTAATAAAAAATACGTAAAACTAACATGCACACACCAAAATATAAAAAAACAATAAGCGATTACATTCATTATAACAAAAATACGTAGGAACGGGCATACACACACACATGAATACATATGTATAATATTAGCAATAACGACAACAAAAAAAGAAAAACAACACATAAAGCAGCACAAATATGTACAAAAAATAGAGCCAACCAATCTGTCACCCCAAAAAGCACCAATTTTTTAATCCTTTCTAACACGTTCGAAATTTTGGTACAAAATCTTGTTTTGATTTTAGCTAGCAGGTAACCAAATCGTTACGAGAGTTTACAATGGGAAACGTAATATTACATAACTCAAATTTTTTCCAGTGACAAACACATTAATTTAGAAATTCTTGCAAAAATCTAATCATTGTCGGATTTTAATGAAACTTTCAGAACTTATTAAAAAATGAATGAAATTACTTTTTAAACCATTATTTAAAAAAAAATCTTGGTAAAAATATTCTTTTACATCTGTTACCTCCCACTCCACGTAAATTCATGCACCCGACAATTCTACTCCTTCAGCTTCTTTTCTCGCACTTCCCGCCTGTGGAACTCTCTTCCATATTCCTGTTTTTCTAACGGCTACAACCTCCAGGAATTTAAATGCAATGTCAATACTCATATCTTATCACTTGACCCCAGTTCTTTTTACATCACCCTGTATATCTTTTCTTTTCTCTCTACCTTTGCAAATGTCATCACACCTGTATTCCCATCCTTCTCTTACTCCTTTCTCTGACACCACCTGTAACCGGTTTGTCTTTCTCTTTATTCTCCTATCTAATCTTTCTCTCTTATGTAGCCCCCCTGCGCATCAGTGGCGTTACCGCCTTTTTTTGGGGTGAAACGATAAAAAAAATAATTTTAAGAAATTAACTTTTGTTGGGAAAATTGGTTTTATTAATTAAACGCATGACTTATTTGTGTATGTAATTCATCTATTATGTTTTTTAAACATTTTGCCTTTATTTCCAAAAATCTGCTCCCAACAGTAAAATTAAAATGATGCAATATAGCTATGACATTATTTAATTTGATAAGCTTTTAATGGCTTTATTAAATAATATATATTAAGGTCGTTATCGTCTGAAGAAAAAAAAATTCGATTGATAATAAAATTTTAAAAGAATTGTGATCATTTCTTTTAATTATAATAATTCATAAAGTTTCAAAAATATTTAAAAAATACTTCAAAATTTGTTGTTTATTGAATTAGTAAGTGAAGATTATATTTACCAATTGAAAATTGAAACGTTTAATACAAATCGTCTTGCCTTCGTATTTTTAGAATAAATTTAATTTTTTTTGCGTATTTGATTTTTTGTATGGTAATTTCTGTGTGTACATAAAAGGTCATATGTTTCACTGTTTCTTCCCCTTACAAGAAAAAATTGTACAATTATGTGATCGCCATACACTTATCTTGCATCTGTCAAGCTGTCATCACAGTTCAAGTACGGAGGAAAGGTAAAAAATTAATAATTTTATTCCAAATGTCATGCTATAAATATGTAATACTTGTGTGAATGAGATTAATTTAACATTAAATTTACTAATTCTCTAAAAATAATGTGTCACAGATGTATATTTTGCTTTTGCAAGATTTTTAAACCCGAGAATTAACTGTTGTTTACAAATATGTCAATCGCTCAAAAATGGCTAAAAATTGAAAAATTAAAAAAGAAATTAGATTCCAATCAATATAATTTTTGTTTGAAATACACCAGAGTATTTTGCTTACTCAAAATAGTAAATATAGTCATTTAGCTTTCAATTAAAACTAAAATAAAAGTTTCAAGAAAACTTTTTTTTAAAAAAAATTCAATTTAAAAGATAGTTATCGAAAATGATCTCAGTTTGTTGGAACGTGTTACTGCCTGTGTGAATATAATACTGTCTGTTGAAACATGTTACTACCCGTAAGAATATGTTACTTTCTGATTTAATGCGTTACTGTCTGTTGTAGGTTGTTACTGCCTGATGCAATACGTTACTGAATTTTTTATCATATTGTCTCTTGGAAATGTTACTCTCTGAGGTCATACATTACTGAAATTTCAAACACGTTACTGCATGTTAAAACATGTTACTGTCTGTTGGAACATATTTTCTGCTGCCGTTTTCCGTTCATACATTTCGAATTTTCTTGTTCTTATTTTGTTTTGTTTTTTACTGTGATAGATTTTAGGTGCCGATTCAATGATATTTTTAAAAATTCAATTTAAAAGTTAGTTATCGAAAATGAGTAGATGTATTTATTAAGAGACTGGAAGATTAGAAGGGACTGGAATAGATAGATAGATAGATAGATAGATAGATAGATAGATAGATAGATAGATAGGGATGGATAGATAGATAGATAGATAGATAGATAGATAGATAGATAGATAGATAGATAGATAGATAGATAGATTGACGAAATAGAGATATGGACTCATTTAATGAATACATTTTGAATGACTCGATGCTTCTATTTGTTATATTTGAATGCCTTCCACATGTCTAACCCTGGGACTTTCGGACCGAAAGGTCTTCTTATAAATTTCAATCAAGACTAATCAATTATACGATGCGCTGAACTAGAAAATAAATCTAAAAGGAACGCATTTCAACCACTGATCTTTGCTAACCTGTCACATAATTAATGAGGCTCAAATTTAAGTTATTTGGCCAAGTGCTTTAGATAACAAATCACCATACTCTTTACTGTTAGTCTATTTAAGTCCTTCTATCCCCCTCTCTCTTTCTCTCTCACTCACTTTCTCTCTCTCTCTCTCTCTCTCTCTATATATATATATATATATATATATACATGTGTATGTGTGTGTGTCTGCATGTGTATGTAAGTCACTGCTGGTTTACTTAAAGGCATCTTAATATTTGATGGCCGACTGTTTGTAGAAAGGACAAATTGAATTCTGGGGAAGTGTTAAAGTTAATTCACCAGACTTAGGTGCGGCAATATTTACGAAAGCTAGAAGCAGCGAAAAGATAATGGTCACTTTTTCATATTGTCTAATCAACCACTTAGGTGAGCATTATCAAAATTAGATTGTGGTCACGAGCTAATAAGATAATGCCAAAGGCAGAGACGCGAATAAATAGATGTCGATGTCGGTTGGATACGCAAGTGAACCACTTCTATTTTTGTTCGTCATTATCCGTGAATGAATATGACCTCTTAGAAAAGATAGTGGAGAAGTTTCCTGTTGTTTCATGTTTTCGATTTCATACGTGGGCTTCTCATAGACTTAGTGAAATTGGAATGTGTTGTGGCCTGTTAGGGCAGGAAGAAACACACGGAAACAAGAAGGTAGGTTGAATTAGCGTATTAGAATAACAGAACATATATACAATGTAAGAGTGTTAATATTCAGCAAATAGAAGGGCACGTCCGAAGTGTCTAGTTACACTGCGTCTTGACTTCCTCACGGTTACCTCTAGACTGCCTCACGACTGTATCTAGACTGCCTCTAGACTGCCTCACGACTGCTTCTAGACTGCCTCACGACTGCCTCTAGACTTCCTCACTACTGCCTCTAGACTGCCTCACGTCTGCTTCTAGACTGCCTTCCAAGAAGTCAAGCAGGTTAGTATTTATTAATGGAGGAAGTGTCCTTTCTTATAGATAGGGCACTATAAAAAAAATGAAAAACAGTGGTATCATCTACTCCGAATCTATCATAAAAGTTCAAGATATGGAATTAATAAACAGCAAAACTTTCAAATATCTCTGTGCATGGATAATTTATAACAATTTTAATATAAGAGATAAAGACATTGTACATAGAATAGGCTTTGCTAGGTGTAGTTTTGAACAACAACACCAATTGCTAAAACAACTAAAACCTTCACACAAAATACTCGAGTCATGTCATATGGAGACATTCATATGGATGTCATGATTAGCAGCCGATTCGTTCAGGAATATCTTAACTCCCTGTTGTATTCAAAGGTTTTCTCGGGAAAATGATGAAAACGACTTTGAACGTTGGTATCGAGGACCGTACTTCTTCGTGGACTGCCGCTATTGAACCATAAATAACTGTGCCCAATAATTGAAATCACATCACAAAAAGCATTTTCAACAACGACAACATATTTTTGTCTGTAGGAACATGCTATTGACTGATGCAATACGTTAGTGTTCGTTGAAATATGCCACTGTCTAGTTGAACATGATACGGTCCAGTTACTGTTCGATTTAATACGTTACTGTTTGTTGAAACATGTTACTATCTTATTGAACATTATATTCTCTTTAAAATATGTTATTGCCCGTAGAAACATGTTACTGTTCGATTTAATACGTTACTGTTTGTTGAAACATGTTACTATCTTATTGAACATTATATTCTCTTTAAAATATGTTACTGCCAGTAGAAACATGTTACTGTTCAATTTAATACGTTACTGTTTGTTGAAACATGTTACTATCTTATTGAACATTATATTCTCTTTAAAATATGTTACTGCCCGTAGAAACATGTTACTGTTCAATTTAATACGTTACTGTTTGTTGAAACATGTTACTATCTTATTGAACACTATATTCTTTTTAAAATATGTTACTGGCTGTAGAGACATGTTACTGCTCGATTTAATACGTTTCTTTTTGTTGGAACATGTTACTGCCTGTTTGAGCATGATACTGTATGTTGAAATATGTCACTGCTGGTAGAAACACGTTACTACTCGATTTTAATACGTTACCTTTTGTTGGAACATGTTACTGTTTGATTGAACAAGATACTGTATGTTGAAATATGTTATTGCCCGATTTAATATGTTTCTGTTTGTTGGAACATGTTACTTCCTGGTTCAACATGATACTCTCCGTTGAAATATGTTACTGCTTGTAGAAAAATGTTACTGCGTAATTTAATACGTTACTGTTTGCTGGAACATGTTACTGTTTGATTGAACATGACACTTTCTGTTGAAACATGCTACTACCTGTAAGGATATGTTGCTTTCTGATTTTATACGTTACTCTCTGTTGTAACTTGTTAATGCCTGATGCAACGTTACTGAATTTTTTATCATATTGTCTCTTGGAAATGTTACTCTCTGAGATTACTGTAATTTGGAACACGTTACTACATATTAAAACATGTTACTGTCTGTTGGAACATATTTTCTGCTGCCGTTTTTCGTTCTTAGATTTCGTATTTTTTGTTCTTATTTTCTTTTTTGTTTTTTTTACTTTAAGAGATTTTAGGTGCCGATTCAATGATAGCACAAGGCTTGAACTTTGATTATTTATCGGTTTATGTACTTCATTATTTCGTCAGTTACTTTCACCCTGTGCTAGTGTGAAGCGGCGCCAATTAGAGCTGTAATTCGATTTTCGACCATGAAAACCGTGCTTGATCTGTCAGGGAGGTGACTTCTTGATGCTGTCTACCTGGAGAGGTGATCCCTTCGTCTGTCAGCTTTGGAAAGTGTCTGAAAACAATGCCACGGTTTGACCTAGGTTTTGTGGGTAAAATTGGTTAGCTGGAAGACAGAAGATAGCTATGGACGTTGCATTTAAACTTTTAAAGAGCATAGATGACAGAAAATTAAGAAACTGTAACTTTTCTACAGGCGAGAAGTGAAAGAAAAAAAACTATTAGTATAGAAGTTACGGTTGCATCTACCTATTTCAGAAGTAAAACGATGAAACCTTGCCAAACAAAAGGAAGGAGGCGGAAGAGAGTTCCGCAAGTAAGAAGTGTGAGAAAATAAATTTACGGTTATATCTAGCTATTTCAGAAGTAAAAGGATGAAGCCTTGCCAAAAAAAAGGAAGGAGTCGGAAGAGAGTTCCACAGGTAAGAAGTGTGAGAAAAGAAACTTACGGTTATATCTAGCTATTTCTACAGTAAAAAATAGATCTACCTATCGCCCGGTTCACACTCCACCCACGTCTATTGAACAGGTTAAGAGGCTCATCCCTTGTTCCCTGTTTAGGATGTGCTTTCCGGCTTTCTCTTTTCCAATCTATTCACTATTACGTAGCCCCCTGCACATCAGTGGCGTTACCGCCTTGCTCGGGGTGATACGATTAAAAAAACAAAAACAAAAAAACAAAAAACGATGGTGACCAATTTACCAAATGACACAGACGAGGTACGAAGGGAGATAGCTCATTATAACAATTTCCATGGAAATATTTGTATAAAAGACAAGGAGAGACCAAGCCAGAGCTGTGGAGAATCGGCTGAAGTCGAAATGTCATGTTAAGTGTGAAAACGGTTAGCGGTTCATCCAGACGAAGAGGGGCACTGTGAGACAACGACTGACATTTAGTGCTGCGTGCTATTTTGACTATACATTCGCAAGCTCATATGATGACACAAGAGAAACATGCCCGTCACCAAGGAATATATTTGAACTTTGCTTTCAAACCAACTGTAAATAGGAAATAAATTAGTAAAAATTATTCGGCAATCAGTCAATGAAACTGTATTAATTTGAACTTTTCCTATAGGAAATTTGAATAGCTTTGATTATTATTTTTTAATATTCTCGAAATACTATTTTCTATTTAGGAATTGTATTTATATCTTTTGTTGTTTATAGTTTATTTCATAAAATATACTTGGAAAAGTAGTTTTGATTTAATAAAAGTTTTCAACAGTTACGTTTTGCTGATTGGGCTAATAAAACTGGTTGGAGATGCCGCGGAAGGTGACGTCTTACTATCTATCTATCTATCTATCTATCTATCTATCTATCTATCTTTATATATATATATATATATATATATATATTTGAGCAGCAATCTTTCTTTTATGCAGGTTTCATTGAAAATGAGAGACAATGTATTATCATTTGTTTTTTATATAACTTTTCGTGTGTTCTTATAATTTTCTTTCTTTTCAGAACTCAAATTATACAGGAATTACCCAATTGTTTTGTTTTACCTAGTACTTTCGGTAATATTTTTAGCCATTATCATGAGTGAATAATTTTTACGTGTAATTGAATATGTATAGAGTTTATGCAGAGTCATGTGTATGTTACATTCCAAACGCATTGTTGCATAATTGATATTATTAAGTGTAATATACAGATGACATTTTATACATAAACTCTACATATATTGAATTACACGCAAAACAAAATTCATCCTTTATAATGACTAAAAGTATAGCTGAAAGCACTCGACAAAACAAAACCTTTGGAAATTTCTTATATAGTATGAGTCCTGAAAAAAGAACACACGCACAATTATATAAAAAACTTAATGGTAATACTTTTTCTGTCATTTTCAGTGAAACCTATATATATATATATATATACATTACCGGATATAATTATTAGGTGACACCAGTGTTTTAAAAAATGATGTATTTCATACTATTTTTTAGTATTTATTGACAAGTGAATAATTGTAAATGAAAATATAATATTTTTTTAATATTGCACAATAACATGTGCATCAAATGAATTTATGAATATTTAATAATTACCTATATTACAGTTTCATCAATGAAAGAATAAAGAAAATTTAGTGTGATTCGGACGAGTTCATTTTTACTTCTTTGTTTAGTAAAATTTCGCAAAGTTTGTGGTACAGTGGATATCGGCTCGGAACGAGAAACCGCGGAGCCGAGTTCGAATTCCAGTTGAATCCATTGTATTCACTTACGCGTAAATACCCTTGGGAAAGGTATTAATCCGTCTCTTCCTTCCAGTTATGGGTTAAATAGCAGGACAGATTGGGTTCTATAGCCTTGGTCGGCAACCAGTCTACCGCAGAAAGCAATGGCAAACTACTGCGGGATAATCTTCTGCCCAGTCAGTCATGTCTCTGTCGAGACATGATCGCCCAAGCGTGTATCACGTATGGCGCTCAACTGATTGAATAATAACAAAAGAACCATTCTATTTTCATTTGGCAATAAATACTAAAAATAGTATGAAATACATAATTTCTTTTGAAAAAAAAACTGGGGTGGCTTAATAATTATGGCCGGTAGTGTATTTATGGATATGGATGTGCGTTGTAGTGCAGTGGATATCGACTTGGAACGAGAAATCGGGGTGCCGAGTTCGAATTCCAATTGAATTCCTTGCATTCACTTACTCACGAATACCGTTGGGAAAGGTAATAATCTGTCTCTTACCTCCAGTTATGGGTTAAATAATAGGACAGATTAAGTTCTATAGCCTTGGCTGGCAACCAGTCTACCGCAAAAAGCAATGGCAACCTACTGCGGGATAATCTTCTGCCCAGTCAGTCATGTCTCTTTCGAGACATAATTGCCCAAAGCGTGTATCACGTATGGCACTTAACTATATATATATATATATATATATATATATAGCATAATGATAATCCACGTATACTGTCTTAATATATATAGGAAAAACTACTAAAAAGTTGTAAGTTAAAAATGTTTTTTTTTGACAGTATTTATTTATTTCTATTATTATATTTTTATATATTTTATATTTCAGACCGGCCTCGGCCTTTCATCAGAAACAAATGATTTTAAAATTTAAACTAGAACCGTCCGTCGTGAGGAGCGTCCGTCACGTGATGCAGAAAGCAACCGAGTCTTAATATTTTAAAACGTAAATCTAGCTGTAATAATACTTTTAAATGTTTTAAAGAAAAATTTTTAAGTGTATCTAAAAAATGTTTAACTATTGAAATATTTATGAAGATTCAAAATACCTAAGTCCCTATTTAACCCTAGCCTATATGTATTTCATTTTAAAATCCAGTATCTTTTTTATCTGCATGAGTATGTGGAACTAAAATCGGAATCTATCAGTAAACATTTGCAGTTTTCTAATGTGTGTCATGGTTGATTGAAGTGTTCAGCTATCAGCTTTCTACATCACGCGACGGACACATCTCACGACGGACGCTTCTAGTTTAAAATCATTTGTTTCTGATGAAAGGCCGAATATATAATAATAATAGAAATAAATAAATAAATACTGTCAAAAAATAACATTTTTAACTTACAACTTTTTAGTAGTTTTTCCTATATATATATATATATATATATATATAGATAGATAGATATTTGTGTGCTTGAGTGTGTGTGTGTACGGGGTATGATGGGTAAATTCTTGCGACCTTTTACATTTTTAATTTCGCGCGGCTACATTGTTTGCTTTTAAACTTGTTTGCTTGTAAACTGCACTGCATAGTCGGGAACCATTTTTGAGAAAAAGTGCACCATGATAAAATTCACTCCGCCCGAAATATGCTGTACTGCTTAGTATTCGCCCAGAAGCTCCAATACGAACATTTCATGGTGCTTGAATGTCAATCTGAGTACGATACAGAGGACTGAGAAAGACTTGGATGATATATACAGGCATCATCATGATGTTTGGAGTGATCACAAGTGATGGTGAGATTTTTGTTTCCATTTATTACCCCACAGGGCTTCAGACTCAACACGGTGGACTACTTCAAGTGCCTTTAGTGAGCAGTGTTGATTTGAGTCAAGAGAGTGGCTGGCAACTGGACTCTGCACCATTGCTACACAATTTGGAATACCCAGTCATGACTGTCAGACAATTTCTGCGATCACATCATCACTTACATCTGGCCACCTAACATCTGCAACCCCCTTGATTATTATGTGTAGGGTACGGTTGAGCGAGAGACCGACAAAACCTCTGGTGACATCAAAGATGAACTAAAGGCAAGGATTATAGCAGCATTCATCAACTTAAAAAAAGGAGATAATCCAGAAGAGATGTAGGAGATTCCGAAGTCGTATGGAGTCGTAATCGAAGCCAATGACGATTTTAATGAATAAATTTACACTTTAGTTTTTCAAAATATATTTGTGTAATTTTGATAATTATATCTGTCAAAATGTGATATCAGTATGATATCAGTATGATATCAGTATGATTTTCATTTTTGCATTATTTAGACAGTAGTTTATCTATCTCACCATGTATTTGCTCAAGATGTGTTTGTGCGTGCGTCTGTGTATTTTTTTTTTTTTTTTTTTTTTAATCATCTCACCCCAAGCAAGGCATTCCACTGCCACTATTGCGCATGGGGCTACATAGGGGAAGGTAAAGAGAAGGAGTGGATAGACATAGGGAATGTCAGGAGAAAGGTGATAGATGAGTAAGGATAGCGAGGATGAGTGTCGAGCAGGTTAGTGTGTTAGGAGGTGTCTATTGACCTTACATTTAAACTCCTGGAGATTGTAGCCGTCGGGGAAGCAATCGTTTGGAAGAGAATTCCACAGTCGGGAAGTGCGAGGAAAGAAACTGTTGGAGTAGAAGTTACGGCTGCATTTTATCAGTTTCACTGTAAAAGGGTGGGATCTAGTTGCTAATCTAGTATCTCGTGCAAATTCGTATTTAGGGGGCACCAGTGATCTAAGTTCATCGGAGCAGAATCCGTGAAAGTATTTATAGAGAAGCCGTGAAAGTATTTATAGAATATAAATGTGTATGTGTATGTAAGTAAAATTTTCGTTTTGATAAAAGTTGATTCAATAGTAAAAATATTTAAAATTTCTGCTTGATTGATTTCTTCAATACTGAAGTCTTTTTCTCACATTTAATTTATAATTTTATGAAAACTTCCTGGGGTTTAGACAATGATTACTTTTCATAGACTTATACTTCTTTCTTTTTCTTTCTTTCATCCATTTTTCTTCATTCTTTCTTACATTCTTTATTTCTTTTTATAATCTCTTCCTTAGTAAAATATCTTTCTCTTTCTCTCTCTCGATATATATATATATATATATATATATATATATATATTGTAGAGAAAATTTTCAAAATTCAAAGGTGTCGGATGTACGTTTCGACATAGGATCTCTAATTGAGACTCTACGTCACGTCAGCAACATTGTTTTTTTCGAAATGGCGAAGGCCCTGGGGTAGAGTGTGGAGGGGGTTTTAGGTTAACAACGGTCACAAAGTAGAACAGGACAGAGCTGGCAGTCGCGGGGTTACAGGGTGTTGAAAACGGTATATTTAGGAAGGGGAGGAATAGGAGTTCATATTTTCTAAAGATAGACAACTAAATGAGTTAAATTACTTTTTTAAGGTTATGATTTTAGGCTGTTTGAAGAGGTGTATTTAGGCGAGAAGGAATGGGTTTCAATATAAGATTTAAATTTTTTTTATTTAAGTTTATTTGATTAAACCTTTTAGATAGAAGCGAGCTAAATGCCAATTACAGGAAGTTATCAGTTTAAAAATTATTAGGGAAAAAAATTATTAGAGAAAAGTATTAGAGAAAAAAATATTAGAGAGAAAAAAAAATATATATGTGTTAACCAAGGAAAAATGGGTTTAGTAAAAGAATCCATATTTTCTAAAGATACGCAATTAAAGGAGCTTGGGATGGGAAGGTAGGGGGGTTAAAATAATTTTTAAGGTTAACGTTAGGGCAAAATTAAGATTAAAACTGAAATTGAATCCTTTTAATTTATATTCTAACATCTAGTCAACGGGGATTTAAATTCTAAATTTAAGTATTCGAAAAATTTGCCTTGTGGCGGCACTTACTGATGAATTCCCTCCTAAGATTCAGTAACCGGTGTTGGTGGGGGTATTTTAAGATTGAAATTTTTTCCAGTAAACATAGACAGCACCTATCTCGAAAATTCCTTGGAATACGGGCTGAACCTATCAGTTTCCAGCTAATTTCAGGATCCAGCCCTTCCTCTTTCATTTTCCAGAATGCTCGTGAAAGGGCTGTCTGGTACCTCTGACCGGGGTTCGAAAAGAAGTACCTGTGGTTATATATAGGTCGGGAAGTCGTTTATATATATATATATATATATATATATATATATATATATATGACGAAAATATTTACTCTCCGGCAGAAGTCAAACTTGTGGCATCTCTTGGCAGAAAGAAACCGTCGTGAGATTCGACGTGTCTTAACCTACACGGGCACAGAGCAGACTTGCCAGAAGAAATATTTTATTTAAGATTTCACGAATATTCAGGTCCATAAAGTAAAATAAAATACACTATCGGCCATAACTATTAGACCACTCTAGTGTTTTAGAAAATAATGTATTTCATACAATTTTTAATGAAAAGAGAATGGTACTTTTGTTAATACTGCAAAATAACATGTACATCAAATGAATTTATAAATATTTAATAACTACCTATATTGCAGTTTCATCAATGAAAGAATGAAAAATATTTAGGGTGAATCGGACGAGTTCATCTTTGCTTCTTTGTCTTGTAAAATTTTGCAAAACTCCTTTTTCCTTGGTTAACACACACACACACACACACACACACACACACACACACACACACACATATATATATATATATATATATATATATATATATATATACTTTTTTTTTCTCTAATATTTTTTCTCTAATAATTTTTTTCCCTAATAATAACAAAAGAACCATTCTATTTTCATTTAGAATTATCTACTTGGCAATTAATACTAAAAATAGTATGAAATACATAATTTCTTTTAAAAACCAGGGTGGTCTAATAATTATGACTGGTAGTGTAAGTTTACTGTTTAATAAATAAAATGAGCGTCTACTTAAATAAGAGTATCCATTAAAAATAACATTTGAAGTAGTAAAAAATTCCTCGAATTGATAAATAAAAAGCCATTACTTTAGAAATTACTTTTTTACGTTTGGATACAAAACAGAGCAGATATGAAAATTTTGAAAGATTCTGACTATATATATGTTTGTGTCTGTATGTATGTATGTGTGTATTTACTTGATTTTTATTGGCTTTTGTTTTATTTGAAACGATAGAGTTGGCTAGAGGTTATAAACAGGTACATATACACACACAGAAATAAATATACAAACAGAGAAAAACTATGGTATTAATGCATTCTGATGGATGAGAATAAATGTCAAAGGTCAAGAGGTAACATGAAAATAAAAATAAAAAAACGAAACAAACAGCGATAAAATTTAAAACAAAAAAGCGCTAAAAGCTGTACTTTAAAACTCTAACCCCGGCGTTTGTTGAATTTCTCCTCTCATATATATCGCCAGGTTCACACTCCACCCATGTATATTGAACAGGTTAAGAGGCTCATCTCTTGTTCCCTGTTTAGGATATGGTTTCCGGCTTTCTCTTTTCCAATCTTCTCACTTTGTTTTTTTTTCAATTGGAGTAGATAGATCTATCTATCGCCCGGTTCACACTCCAGCCATGTATATTGAACAGGTTAAGAGGCTCATCCCTTGTTCCCTGTTTAGGATATGGTTTCCGGCTTTTTCTTTTCCTATCTTTTCACTATTACGTATCCCCCTGCACATCAGTGGCGTTACCGCCTTGCTCGGGGTGATACGATTAAAATATATATATATATATATATATATATATATATATATATATATATATATATATATTAGAGAGGGTAGAGAGCGTGGTTGTAGTAAAACCGATATATGTACTAGGTTTTTGATTAGTATCAGAGATGCAATCTCTGAATGGGCATGTAAATTGGTACACTACATTCGTTTTTTTGTAGAGAATTTAGTTTAGTGCTTGTTGGGTTATTAAAGACTATGAGGTCAATATAATATAACATATTACATTGCATTTGACTACATGGTTTGGTTGTCATTTCATATTTAACAGCATATGTTTAGAAAATTACTTGCTGCCTCGATATACTATATATATATATATATATATATATATATATATATATGATTAGGGGTATAAAACTTTATTCCCGCTATGAATAGACAAAATTTGATTTTATTACCACCCATGATGATAACAATTAGAAATAAAACGGGCTATATAACAGGTTTCGCACCTCGCTCATATATATATATATATATATATATATATATAGTCATCCGCAGACAGATCTGTTTCGCTGTATCACAGCTCATCAGTACGGTTAGACTCCGATTGCTTTTTTTCCCAGGATTGAAACCCGACCGAATTGTTGTCAGTCGGCGATTCTACCTCTGGGGTATGGGCGCTCGGTAGAAGAAGGCGGGCTTTTTAGCGTATGCATCGTCATTATACACGGCCAATAGCCAGAGTGCTCTAATTCATTACGGAATGAGAGATGCGTACATGCCAGAGTAGCTATTGTTTTTCAAAGTCTACCATTCTTCCAGAGTGCTCAATCAGGGTTTGAGAGCGTATATATATATATATATATTTAAATTCAGGTAAAGAGAGTCGACAGTTTTAGAGTTCCGAGTTCTCCGGCATTTACTTTTTTTTTTTAAATGTGCTCAATATAGCAAATATTTTAGAGCATAATATAATTAAATTTGCTTTTTATTTAAAATTAATTTATTTTACATTGCGACACGGAAATTTCTGTTTCGAGAGTTTACCTCGTCATCAGGCAATGTTGACATATTTTTGTGAAAATGACATTCAAATGTAAATCTTTTTCGCAACAATAAGTCAACATTGCCTGATGATGAGGTAAAATCTCGAGACATAGAATTTTCCGTGTCGCAATGTAAAATAAATTAATTTTAAATAACAAAAAGAAATATAAAATTTATATATATATATATATATATATATATATATATATATAAATTAATTTTAAATAATATATAAACAAAAAGAATTAATTATGAATTAATTTTAAATAACAAAAAGAAATATAAAATTTATATATATAAATTTTATATTTCTTTTTGTTATTTAAAATTAATTTATAATTAATTCTTTTTGTTATTTAAAATTAATTTATATATATATCTATATAAGTTTAAAAATGTATTTTTTGACAGTATTTGTTTATTTCTATTATTAGAAATAAACAAATACTGTCAAAAAATACATTTTTAAACTTACAACTTTTTAGTAGTTTTTCTTATACATATTAAGACAGAATACGTGAATCATCACTATGTTATATATATATATATATATATATATATATATATATATATATATATATAGCAACGAATGTTGGACGATCTCTTCAAGGATAAAAAAGAGGCTTGAAGCAACAGAAATGCAGGTCTACAGATGGATGCTGAGGATACTAAGGACCTAGCACGGGAGCAACGGCAAGGTGTTGGAGGGAATGCGAACAATAAAAAATAATGCGAACAATAAAAAAACTTATACTTAAAATTAGGAAGAGAGAGTTGAGGTTTCTTGGACACATAATGAGGAACGAGGTTTTGTTTTTGGGAAAATTTAATTTTCACAGGAGGGATAGAGGGGAAACAGCGACAGGGGTAAGCAACGCGAGACATATTTGATGGGCTTGAGCAGTGTTTGGGTGTGATGCCAAGAGGAAAAATATTAAGAGCGACAAGGGACATGTGGAAGTCCATGATTGCCTTCGACCTGAAGGTACACGGCACACAGAAAAGAAAGGTGGACCTAATATGAAATTCACTTCTTCAGTATCTACTCCGATCATTTTCGTAAGAGGACGAGGAACAGTTGAGGAATAAGAAACGAGACGAAGGAGAAACCTTTGAAAGACGAAGACTTTCACTTCGAAGCCCAGTCTTCAGAATACAGATAACTCGCATCCATTCCCTCAAAGACTCTAGCCCCATTCTCGCTATCCTCATCCGTCTACCACCCTACTTCCGACATTTCCTATAACTAACCACGCTTTCTTATCACTTTACCCTATGTAAACCCCTGCGCAATAGTGGCAGTGGAATGCCTTGCTTGGGGTGAAATGATTAAAAAATAATTTTTCTCCCAGCGGAAGCACTTTCGGCAAATGATGCCAAAATGACAGAGTTAAAAAATAATAAAGACGCATATTTCAATGGATTCAATTTAAATATTCAGCTTCTTTTTCCTTTCTTTTGTCTGGAAGTTCGAGACTCATTTCAATTTCTATTCTCTAAATTCGGTTATTGCGCACTTTTCCAGATTAGATTTCATTTTATTTCCTAAAAAATGTTGTCTTCTCATTCTTTGGCATGTTTTTTTTTACTTTGTGATTTTCCTCTTCATTGGAGATTTTAATTTTTCTTAATGACCTTCTTTTTTCTTTTTCTTTTTCACACTTCTTCATTTCTCGATCATTCTTTTTTTTTTACTTAATTTCTAATAGCTGTCTTCCTTTTTATTATTATGTTGTTATCTTTCATCATATTTCGATTTCTGCTATGGTCGCACTACCTACCAAGTCTGCGGGAAGACTTAAAGCAGGTTGTGGTGTGTTATAGCTCCACTTCAGGTTTTTTCATATCTCCACAACATCCATAGCGTTACATAGACAAAGTTCTTCTTAGTGTGTAGGCTGTACTTAAGACAATTTTGTATATCTCTTTAGCTGGGGTTTCCAGGGATTCTTTCAACGTGTTGTTTTGTTCCATTTTTTATAATTCCAAGTGCACCTACTATCGATGGCACGATTCTTGTTTTCAATTTTCACATTTTTTCTATTTCAATTTCGAGGTCTTTATATTTTGACAGTTTTTCGAATTCCTTGGTTGCTATGTTACAATCCGCTGGACAAGCCATATCAATTAATGGACAATTTTTTTCTTTTTGGTTTTTAACAATAATGTCCGGCTTATTTGTTTCAATTTTTCTGTCTGTATAGATGGTGTAATCCCATAGAATGGTGACATCTTCTATTTCTGTAACCGGTGCTGGGTGATGTTCATACCAGTGTTTGTTTACAGATTTTCCATAGTGTTTGCACATTGTCCAATGTACATATCGTCCCACTCTATCGTGTCGATTTTTATATTCATTTGAGGCAAATACAGAACATCCTGAAATTAGATGGTCTACTGTTTCTTGGTATTTATCACAGAACCTGCATTTTGGATCCACATTATTATGTATAATATTTGCCTGAAAGTTCCTAGTGAAAAGACTTTGGTCTTGCGCTGCAAGAATAAAGCCTTCGGTCTCAGACTTTAATCCAGATGCACGTAACCATCGATGAGTATTAACTTTATCAACATTGGATTTATTGGCACGTTCTGGATACTGGCCATACACAGGTTTGTCTTGCCAGCGCTGTTTCATCTGTTCAAGAGCTTTATCTTTGGCTTTCTGTTTCATATTTTTTGCCGCAATAGTTGGTTCTCGGCTTCTGATTTGCTTTTCTACAGAATCTACTAAATTTAAATCTTGTTTGTATTTACTGCCTTCTTTCATTATTGAATATTTTTTCTTTCTGTTTTCATGTTGTTTGACTAATTGTATCATCCAGTCATTTGTTGTTTTTATGTATTTATGTAAACCCATAATTGTTGTCTTGTATGACAATTCTAGCTGAATAAGACCTTTTCCAACTTCTTTACGGGGTATGTATAGACGGTCTACATCAGCCTTTGGAGGATGCATCTTACGTTTAGAAAGAAGCTTTCTTGTTTTAGAATCCATTCGTCTGATGTCGTTTAGAGTCCAGTTTAAGATGTTGAAACTATATTGGACCACTGAGATAGGAAAGCTATTAATGGCCATAATTCTGTTCTGAGAATTCATTTCAGTTTTTAATATCAGTCGTAGCCTTCTATAGTACTCTTTACGCACTATTTCTTCCATTTTTTATGGTGAATGTTTTTACTCTCATTTACACCTAGGTATTTATAAGCTTCTTTTGGCTTTAATTCTTTTATTGTTACAGCAGGGTGTAAGCTAATTAAGGATGTTTGTTGTAGCGATCCACGTAAAACCGTAGCTTTAGCACATTTATTCAAATTGAATTTCATTTCAATGTCTTCACCAAAGCATGTTACAGTTTTCAGAAGACCTTCCAGCTCATTATCATTCTTTGCATAAAACTTTAAGTCATCTATGTAAAATAGATGGCTTATTTTCTTTTGAGCTATTTTATAACCACATTCTGTCTTGTTAAGTTGACTGGTTAGTGCTATTAATGATATGAAAATAGTAAAGGAAACAAAGAGTCACCTTGAAATATACCTCTTTTGATGTTTATTTCATTATACTTATAGGTTCCATTTATATGATTGAGGTAAAGGGCTGTTTTCCATATCGAGATACATTGATGAAATTGATGATGACAGGTGATACCTTGTATATATTTAAAGTCTTTAAGATTCAGGAATGTGGTACACTATCGAATGTCTTAATCTATCCAGGCAGTACTAAGATTTTTCTTTACATTGTAGCAGTATTCAAGATCATCTAGTTAATAAGTAATTGGTCTTTACATTCGTAACAGCCACGTTTGAACTCTTTTGTTCAAGAGGTAGCATGCCATTTCTTTCCAAGAAGAAATATGTCTGTTTTGTTAAAATAGATGTTAATAGTTTGTATGTTGTCGGAAGGCATGTAATTAGTCTGTAGTTTTTCGGGTTATTTGTGTCATTATTCTTAGGTAGAAGAAATGTAATTCCTTTGGTCATCCATTCAGGAATTTTAGTGGGATCGTTTACCATTTTTTGAAGTTCGTTGGCTAGTTTTTTATGTGCTGTGTTTAAATAATTAAGCCAAAAATTTGGAATTTTATCTATTCCTGGAAATTTCCATTTGTTTGCTTTTGTTAGTGCACATTTAACATCGTCTTCTGTGATTCCAGCCCATGTCTGTTCTGGTTTATTTTTCATTCGTTCTATCTCTTGCGCAATCCAGTCTGGTTTTTGTTATGTTCTTTAGGGCAAGCCCATATTTTTATCAGAACTGTATAATTTCTTCCATTTTGGGCGGGGGGGGGGCTGTCACTTCAATTCTTTTTTTACCTATTTTCCTGTAAAATTTCTTTGCACCGGTTTGAAAAATCTTGTTTTGTCTGTAGAATCTTGATCTTTTCTCATAGCGTCTTATTCTTTGAGCCTTCAGTTGTATTGTTTGCTTTATTTCTTCCTTAGTTGATAGGATTTCATTTACATTTCTAATGTATTTTCTTTCGACTCTTCTGCCTTTTTCTTACATTTATTACACTTGACAGTTCATCGAGTACTGATAATTCACTTCTAAGTTGTTCGATTTCTTTTTCTATTTTTCTTTTCCAAGGTGTATCTTCATGTCTGCGAGGCTGCCTTGTTTTTAATTTGATGTTCAATTTTTTGTTGCTGATATTACTGATGAGATTTATATGAGTGTCTTCTTCGTCTAAAATTAATTTGAGCGCTGCATTGTAGAACTTAATAGTTTCGAGGTTATGCTTTGTTGGTTGTTCTCGTTCCTCCATTGCAATATTTTTTATCTGACTTATATGGTACTTGATTTCTTCCTTGGATTCTTGTGTATTGTTCTTGTTTTCCGTAAAATAATTCTGTTCAATGTGTTTTGAACTGGTTTTATTGCCGTCTTCTGACTCAGATCACAACTTTCCAGCACTTCTAAACTTACAGCATTATCTTCACAGTGATTTGTATGTATCACCGTTTCTACATTATGACCTGTGGTTTGTGTGATGCAACAACTTTTTATTTCTGATTCCGGTACCCTTTCATATTTTGTTGATTCATCTATTCTGGTTGCAATTCTTTTTATCTCATTAATTTCAGCCTCTGTCAATTGGTTATTTCGCATGATGTATCTTCGTACATTAGCTAATTTATTTTCGTCAATGTACTTTCTATTTGTTTGTTCAACCTTTTTCTCGCCAAATGTCATATGTTTGGCGAGCGATGTTTTTTTGAGGTTTGAGTAACGCTTCATGAAATGCAGTCATAACGACTTTGTACTCCTCACGAGACCATTTTATTTTTTCTTTCTTTAAATATACGGTTATAGATTTAGCTGGAGAATTTTCAAGGCCATCATTAGGATTATCCTGGTTGTGGGGATCTGAAGATTTATTCTTTGTGTAGGAGTTTGTTCCTATGGCAGGTTTTTCGACCTCAGGTAGGTTTCCTCCTGAAGGACGGGTTTCCTGTTTAACCACTGGAAGAGCCATACTGAACTTTTTATTTCTATTTGTAATTCTCATATTTTTCCCACGAGTGACGCACGGGTCCAAGAGTCCACCCAAAGTTGCTCGGCACGTTGAGTAACGGTCTTTTACAAACAGGGTTCCGAAGCCTGTAGGGAATCGTTTGTGACCTCATAACGCAGTAGCCATTCACTCCTCGGCCCGATTAACACCTTGAGTTGTGGGTTGTTGTTCAGAGTTTTCCTTCTCCTAAATGGGTTGCCAAGCGACAGTTGACAGAGACGCCATTGGAATTCAAAGAGAAAGACGCTGGTTAAAAATTTTTTTAAGGTAAGAGTCGCTAAACGAAACAAAACATCACTACACTAGAGTATTTTGTTTAAAAAATAGATTTGCTACCATCACTAGTCCTTGTAACAAAAATAATTGTTAATAAAAAAAAATCAATGGAAAAGAAAAAGTTGACATACGTTTAAGTTTAGTACTGCTTTGAAATTTAAAAATAATAATTTGTGCGTCCACTGTATATTCAGTTATTTTTTCATTAAAGTCGTCGAAAATAGGGTCATCAAAATAAAATATTTAAATAAATAAATAAATAAAATGAATAAATAAATAAAAATAAGCAAATAAATAAGTATTTTTTCTAAAGAAAAATATCATAGAAATTATAATAAAACTATTTTTCATCGTACTTTTTCTGTTCTTTTGTTTTGTTTTTGTTTTTAAGAAAATTATCATAGTTTAAAAATATTTCGAAATATCGACAACTAAGGGAAATATTAATAAGAAAACTAGTTGATGATTCTGTTAGGATCATTTAAAGAAGAAACAGATAAATTAAATAATATACGAAGAAAAATTCATGTTTATGTGAAAATAGTAAAACAAAATTTCATAGAGAAAATAAAATTCAAAGAGAAACGCTGGTTAAAAAAAGAACTTGGACGTAATAGAGGCTCGACAAAACAAAACATTACTACAGTTAGAGAGTATTTTGTTAAAAGAAAAATTCTTGCTACCATTACTTGTCTTTTTAACAAAAATAATTGTTAAAAAAAAATTAATGGAAAAGAAAAAGTTGACATAAGTGTAACTTTATTACTGCCGTGAAATTTAAAAATAATAATTTTTTCGCCCACTATTCTGTTATTTTTTCATTACAGTCGTCGAAAATAAGGTTATCGAAAAATAAATAAATAAATAAAATGAATAAATAAATAAATAAAAAATTATTGTTATTTCTTTTTTCTTCTTCATACTTCTACTTCATAACGTCGTTCATTCTTCTTCATTCTTCATCTTCTTTTTCTTGTTCTAGTTCATTTTTTTTGTTAACTCTTATTCCTTTTCTTGTTCATTCTTTTTTCTTCTACTTCTTCTTATTATTCGTAATTATGCCATTCTTTCTCATGTTGTCGTTCTCATGTTCTTTTTCCTTCTTGCTCATCCTTTTTCATGATTTTTTCTTTTTCTTTTTTCTTCCTTTTATTTTTTCATTCTTTTCTTCAGGTTGTTTCTGCTATTTTTCTTATTGTTTTTCCATTCTTTTTTCGTCATGTTTTTACATTCTTTTCATCTTCTTCATGTTGTTGTTGTTGTTGTTCTTCATATTTTTCATTCTTCTTTTATCTTCTTTTTTTCTTCCGGTTTGTCTTCTAGTTCAGATTATTACCGTTTTTCTTCTTCATGTTTTTTCATCATTTTTCACATTTTTGTTCTTCTTTTTCACATTCTGATTCATTCTTTACTTCTTTTAACCATAATGTTCTTCTTTCTTGTTTCATTCTAAATTTTCTTGTTCATACATATTTTGTTCATCTTCGACTCTTGCGCATGGTCCTCCTAGACTCATTCATATTAAAAATTTACGCATAATTGTTTTCCTCATTTGGGCTATGAAAGATGTTTCTTCTTTTTCTTTTTCTTCTTCTTCTTGCAACGTGTCCCTTCAGGACGTAGGTAATCGTGGCTCTCCACGTTCCATTATCCCTTGCAGCTCATAACACCCCTTCTCTTGTTACCTCTCCCAACCCCTGCTTTGACATACATTTGCTCAGGCCCATCAAGTATATCACTCGTTGCTTTCCCCTGTCTCTCTTTCTCTCTATACGTCCCGTGAGTATCAGATTTTCCAAACCCTCTTTCCTCATTAAATGTCCCAGAAACTTCAGCTGTCTTTTCCTGGTGTTAATTATTAGTTTCCTTTCGTTTTAATTCTCACCAAAACCTCGTTGTTGCTCAGATGTTCAGTTCATGGTAACCTCAGCATCCTTCTGTAAAACCACATTTCGGTTGCTTCAAGTATTTCCTTCATCTTTGATGAGATTGTCCAGCATTCGCTGCCATATTGAAGGATAGACATAATATAATAATTCAGTATTCTCGTCTTTGTTTCTAGCAAAATGTTTCTGGCTCTCAGCTTATGGAATGCATCCTTCGCCATGCCAATACGCCGTCAGATCTCGGGTTTGCACTTTCCGTCTTCTTTTAGAACGCTTTCCAGGTATTTAAAACTCTGTACCTGTTTGATTTTAGTATCCCAGGCCTGTAGTTGGCATGTTAGGTTCCACTTTTTATTGATGATCAGGTATTCAGTTTTTTTGTAGTCAATATTTAGCCCTTTCTCTTTGCTTTTTTTAAGAGCTTTCTGTAGGAGGACTTGAAGATTCTTTTCTGTGTCTGCTATCAGCACTGTATCATCTGCATATATTATACTGTTCAGAATTTAGTATTTATTATGATATTTTTCTATTTTGATGAATACATAGACAATGATATTTGTAAAAATATACTCAGTTATGATCTGAGATTAAGGACAGGATGGTTAAATGAAAGAAAGACAAGAGGAAAACTGTATTTTAAATCGCCTACGCGTTTCGTCCTGTGATGAACTTTATCAAGGCAAAAAGACGAAATGTGCTTTATTCTAAATTACGTATCTATAAACAAAGAGTGTTGGCAACCACAAAGACGCTCACAAATCATTTCAAAAGATTAACAGAATATTTTAGTTTTTAGAATTCCTTCATGTGTAGTGCAAAGTCACGAGATATTAAAATGAAAGGAATGATATTTCTAAGTTTACTTATTCTTGTTATTTGATATTATTATTATTATTATTATTATTATTATTATTATAAACTGTCAAGATAAACTTATGAGTGTGTGTGGTATAAAAGCATTCTGAATTATGTAGGTGGGTTTTATCAATTTAAAAAAGTAAACTTTAATTCACAGAAGTTGGAAAATCTATGAAATACCAAGAAAATTACTTCCGACATTATATTTTGAAAATATCTGCAGTGGTTTTGGTTTTCAGATATCATTACCAAGACAATTGGCTCTATAAAACCATATTCTTCTGCATATTAATAACCTCATGGTAGTTATTGATCCGTTCCTTGGATCACGTTACGTTACGATGACCACAAAAGCTTCAATAAGCCGACCGCACCTCAGTAGAGAGAAAACCCCCCTGATGAAGCGATATGTGTATGACGATAACTTACTTCCGGGTGTAAAGAATTGTTGAGGTTTTGAGGAGTGCGAAACTATCTCTTGATTGCTATTGTTTCCATATCAATTCTGACGCAGGAGCACCTCGAGGTTGTGTAATGGTTATCAAGCTTGTTTCGCTGGAATCATTACAATTGAGTAGTGAGTTTGATCCTCGCTGGGTGTCCCTTAATTTCGGCCTTGTGCCACATCTAAGCTACACTTAGTAAATCATCATATCCCCTCTGACGTGGGGTGGTAGAACGTGTTAGAGTGCCATCTATGGGCAAATAATGACCCACTCAAACTGGGGTGAAAAACTATGAAAGTATAAAAATAGATTTAAATGTATTTGGTAAAAATAGCAGCAGTACATAAAAGAAAAGGAATATTACCATTTTTGAAGAAAAATATTTGACAAAAACGCTCTTTATAAAAATACGTCAATAAAACTTGATCTAAAAACTGATTTCTTACAAAGAACACATATTATATTCATACGAATTTATCCTATAAATATTATCAGCATTAAATAAGCCACTGAGATTGATATACCGTAAACCAAACCAGACCATACCTCAATACTGTCTTGTGTCTGTCCTATTTTTCTATTATATTAAAAATACCGTTTAGGGAACAACCGATTCCTGATTTTTAGTCTAGCACAGTTGATTTGATCACACAAACAGGAATGATGGGTCGAAATCAGACGCTGTATTTGAGAAAACAACAACAACAACAAAAAAAAGTAAGACCATTTGGTAAAGCTGAAAAAAAAAACAATAACCATTTATGTTCCCAAAGTATGGAAAGCGAAACGAGAAAACTTTACCGGGTGAATTGAATAAATAGTTCGATTTGAAATTCCAAGATGGACGCCTGATGAAAACCACAGACAACAACAGTTGAAATGTGAGTATATCAAGCAAGCTGAGTATTGTGTGCTAAATAACAAAAGTTATTTGCGATTTTGTGATTCAAGCAGATAATCATGTTTCGGCTAAGAGAACTAATTTAGTTAGTATAAACAAAGAAAATAAATTATTTTAAACAGTAGGTAGAACCAGTAATTACTGAAGCATTTAAAGCGGTCTGACGAACCTTAAATAAATTTGGAAAAATTAAAGATCTTGTCACTATTAAAGTAGACGAGAACTAAGAAAAAAAGAGTCGTAGAAATTAAAGAAAATGTCTATCATTTGATCGTCTGCGATAACATACCTTCCTCCGAGTGATGATACAAACAATAATAATAATAATAGAAAATTGAAGAGGCTGTAGCAAGTGAATATAGGTGGCTACTTTGAGTCTGAGTTTTGTTTAACGACATATCAACCTTTGTGGGTTGTTTAATGCCAAAAAGATGGAGTTTTAAGGTATTTTCTTTTATGTTCAGTCATAGTGAGAAGGTTGATTCAGTCAGATTTTAATAAAAATTTGTTTTTAATATTTTTTATTTATTTATGTTTTCTAGTTTTGTATTCAAAAATGTTTTGATGAGAATATGCTCTTCTTCAAAAATGTATCATTGAAAATATTTTTCCTTTTCTATAAAAATCTATTTTTATGTATATATTTCTATAAAAGTGTATTTTTATACTTGCAAAGTGACTTGACACCAGTTTGGGACTTAACTATTTTCCCATAGCTGGGACCCTAACAGGTGCTACTACTCCGGGTCAGAATAGACTTGGGAACAACAACAATTAAGAGGTGGTTCCATGCTCCTCGCAACCTCCAAATCAGAGGCCTTGCTGCTGGATGCAGTTTACCGTCATGCCCAGGACCATATAGGTTGTTAGTCTTGCAACTGGTAAATATTTGGTATTCATTCAATGAGTATCCAGTACTGCTTTTGGTTAATATCTATAAAACATTTCTCCCAAAACAGCTTTTCAGGAAAACAACTCTCAAGTTATTTGTTATAACTCTTTTTAATACTGAATGAAGGTTTCCTTCTGAACCTTTCATTTGAAGTGGTGTGGAATCTTAACGTATTGATTATATAATTATTTTCTTTTCGAGTTATGAGTGGAATCAATTTTAGTTGTTGCTGCTGCTTATATTCTTCAAGTGATGTGGCTTCTGTTATTTGGTGCTGTTCCTTTTCTGAGCTCTTGTGGTGCAGTGGATATCGGCTCGGAACAAGAAATCGGTGAGCCCAGTTCGAATTCCAGTTGAATCCATTGTATTCACTTACGCGCAAATAACCTTGGGAAAGGTATTAATCCGTCTCTTCCTTCCAGTTATGGGTTAAATAACAGGACAGATTGGGTTCTATGGCCTTGGTCGGAAACCAGTCTACCGCAGAAAGCAATGGCAACCTACTGCGGGATAATCTTCTGCCTAGTCAGTCATGTCTCTTTTGAGACATGATCACCCAAGCGTGTATCACGTATGGTACTTAACTGACTAACTGATTACCTTACTTGTCAATACGAGGGGCCGTTTGATCGTAGCTGATATTGCCGTGAACAGTGGCTCGTTTCGGATTGTTGTGTTTCAGCGATCAGAAAGAGGGTGTACCCATTTTTCCCCGCTTGTGGCCGTTCCTGGTGGATCCGTCGCGCTTAGTCTTCATGAAGTATTGAAATGCCATCGTTGACTTCAAGATAGGCAGGGAGCTAGCAGGACAGATTGTATTCTATAGCCTTGGTCGGCACCCAGTCTACCACAGAAAGCAATAGCAACCTACTGCGGGATAATCTTCTGCCCAGTTAGTCATGTCTCTTTCGAGACATGATCGTCCAATGTATGTATTCCGTATGGCAACTAACTGACTGACTGATAGTCCACAATGTCTAAAGAGAGATGATTTTTGACAAGGTTCTACTCGTTCGAAGCCATTTTTAACCATAGATCTTAGAAAACAGTTGTATACAGCAGAGAGTTTAGATATTTATGGATGACTTTGCCACCGTGCATAACATTCATATTAATGTCTCGATCTGACCAGGCTATTTAAAAACATGGCTGAATGTTTTGGCTTTGTAGCAACTTGCGGTGTCGACTACTTATGGCAAAACCTTTTTCTATGTTCAGTTTCCTTGTCCCCAATAGTTAATATGCTCTAACTAATCCACACGCATAGGTATCTGAACCTCTTAGTATTTACTATTTCTACATCCGGAAAGATGGTACTGAAAGATAAATTGAAAACAAGAGAAGCAAAGTTGCTTTAAAAGCAGTAGAAGAAATGTAAACAGAAACATGAGAAGGAACCCAATACTAACTCATGAATATGAATTCTGTTTGGAAGAAGAACATCTACCGCCGAGTAGAATTAGATTTGGATAAAGATATCTAACAAATTATTTTCTGATTAGGATTATGGCTTTCTCTTTACCAGATCTACCGCTGATGTGCTAACGGCCATCACTGAGTACATATATTAAGCCCTTGATATGAACTATAAATCCCGGAATGTTGCTCTAGATATCTCGAAAGCATTTGATAGGGTTTGGCATGCTGGCCTTTTGCGAAAGCTACAGGGTTATGATATAACTGGGCGACTGTTCAATTTAAGTCAATCGTTCCTGTCAAATCGTAAAATGATGGTCGTTCTAAATGGGTAAACTTCTAGATCCTTGAACGTGGATGTCTCTCAAGGCTCTATCCTAGGTCCTATGCTCTTCCTGATATTTATCAATGACGTTCCTGGGGTAAGAAATGGCTGGTAAATTTTAATGCTTCCAAAACGAAGTTGATCTCCTTTAATCACCTTAGAGAAGCTCTTCTACCTTCCATTAATAAGAATGACAATTGTCTCTCCGAAATCAATACACTGTGTCTCTTCGGCATCACTCTCTCAGTCAATTTTAGGTGGTATGAATATATTGAATCAATAGCTACATCCACTGCTAAAATGGCTGGCTCGCTGTGCCAAGTTAGGAAGGTTTTCTCGGTAGAAAGTATCTTGCCCATTTATAAATCTGCCATTCGTCCATGCAGTGAATGCTGTTGCCATACCTGGTCAAGTCCTCCTGTTGTTTATCTCGGGATTCTTGACAAAATCTAGAGGATGATCTGCAATGTAATTGGTCATCGATTTGGCTGCTAAACTTCAGCCTTTTTCTCACCGACGGAATGTGGCTTCCCTCTGTCTTTTCTTTTACCCGTGCAACTAGATTGGTAAGTAGGTCTCACCCTTTTACTATCAAAATAGGCAAATGCAATCGTCAATTCTACTCTATCAGTGGAACTACTTTTCTCATGCTTGCTTCTCTGATCGCTACAATCTCCAAAAGTTTAAATGTAATGTCAACTGTCATATTCTATTTCTATGACTCCCACCTCTCTCTTTCTACAAACTCACCAGTACTTTTTTCTTTTCTGTCTTCCCTCTTTCATTGTAACCCCATACGCACCAGTGTCAGTGCTGATTTGCTAGGAGTAAAACAATTATTTAAAAAAAAATGAAATTTTGAAAACAAAAAAAAATTTGGTTCTTGCTCAAAGAATTGTTATACAACAGAGTCCCCAACAAATTACAGATTGTATTCCGTTGAGCACACAGTATCAAGATGCATTGATGAAATGGCAGGTGATACTGAAAATCATCTCTTTGTCCTTTTACAAGTAAAGAAATTAAAATTATAAATTGATGAAAGCCTTTTACTTAATAATCAAGCCGTTCTTATGGCGTATGTTAGATTTTTGGATGACAAAAGTGAACTCATGGAAGAAAATGCTTTTTGTTCGTAGTCTTGTGACATACTAAGGGAGCAACAATTTTTAAAACTATTTCGAACAAGAAAAATATCTTTTCTTCTTTTTTTTTCAATTGGAGTACATACACTAAACTATCGCCCGTTTCACACTCCACCCACGTCTATTGAACAGGTGAAGAGGCTCATCCCTTGTTCCCTGTTTAGGATGTGGTTTCCGGCTTTCTCTTTCCAATCTTTTTACTCTTTTCTTCTTTTTTTTTTCAATTGGAGTAGATAGACTAAACTATCGCCCGGTTCACACTCCACCCACGTCTATTGAACAGGTGAAGAGGCTCATCCCTTGTTCCCTGTTTAGGATGTGGTTTCCGGCTTTCTCTTTTTCGATCTTTTCACTCTTACGTAGCCCCCTGCGCATCAGTAGCGTTATCGCCTTGCTCAGGGTGATATGATTAAAAAAAAAAAAACAAAACGAAAAAAACAAACAAACAAAAAAACATCATAGTTTGTTCAACTGATAGAGCTGTTGCTATGCGGATAGATACAGGGTCTTCGTAGCATATTTAAAAGAGACTATTTCTAATGTTTTGCATACACTCTGTGGTTCATCGACAACATTTATTTGTAAAAAATTGGGTGGGTGTTTGCAAAGTGCTCTTGATAATGAAATAAATCTCGTCAACTGTATCAAGTCAAATGCACTCCGAGATTGATTTTTCCATCAACTTCATGCTGATAATGTTGATTTTCTAAGCGCAGCATATATATGGCACAAGCTTAAAAGTTTAGGGCACCCATTGTGGATCGAACTCACTAGTAAAGTGTAATGATTTTAGCGAGACGAACTTGCTAACCATTGCGCCTCGTCGAGGTGACCTAATGTGGTTTCCTAAGCGTGTCTTAATTGTGACACAAGGCCGAAAGTATGTGGTACCAAGTGAGGATCGAACTCACTACTCTAGCGAGATAAGCTTGCTAACCGTTTCACTACGTTGAGGTGCCCAAATTTGGGCTGATAATGAAGAGTTTTAAAATTTCATTTTACACAGAGATGTTACATGACTTTAGAAGGGCAATTGTCTGGGTCGTTTTTTTTTTTAAAATATGACAAAGTGTTGAATTATTTCTGAATGACAAGAGGACTTACAGAAGAAATCATAGCTGCTCAATACGATATATTCTACCTTTCAGATATATTTGAGAAACAAAATATGCTGAGCAAGCAGTTACAAGAAAAAATGCAAATTGCAAAGAGGCAATCCGTGCTTTTCTTGGAAAACTTCATTTGTTCAGGATTAATATCGGGAGTGAGGAAAGGATACATTTTTCAAATCTTGCCACTCTTGAGAAGCTGCTGAATGAAAAAGATATTCTTAATTTAGATAGATCATTTGAAAAATAAAACAACGGGGATATGAATTATTATTACAGTTAATTTTCCATTGATGTGAGAGAAAGTTAAATTATATATGACTGCTTTTCCAACAACTTATCCAGTTGAGTCGGGATTTAGCAGGGTATCTCAACTATTTTAAAAAGACAGAAACCACTTAGAAATCATAAGAAGAGATCTGCGTCTGTGTTTGACAAGCATGGATTCTAATATAATAAAACTTGCAAACATGTATCACGGGAAAAGGATCTCATTGAGTAAATGTATTTTAAACCAATTTGCTTTCTTGTAGTGTTTTTTTCATTTTAAAATTAGTTTTATATTTTGAATCTAAACAATTGTTTCTTTAAGTTTTATATTTTTTGCTTGCGAATATTTTTGTTTTCTGCCATATATAAAAAAAATTGTAAATATAAATATTGATAATAAATGGTCGATTCATTGGAGATGCGAAATATTTTCGACGTCCGTGAACTTGTGCGTGTCCAATAAATAGATATAATTGAATTTTTATTGGATATACTTTATGTAAAATGGAAATAATTTTTCACACTATAATAATTTCATTGGCAATAAAAAATCTGGCTTCAAAGCGAGCTAAGAATCCTGGTCAATACTTAGGAACTTAAAAACTTACGTTAAACAAACTGGAATAATGCATGATATACCATCACTACAGTTGCCTCTGTTACTTCAGTCAGTCAGTTAAGTGCCATACGTGATACACGCTTGGGCGATCATGTCTCGAAAGAGACATGACTGACTGGGCAGCAGGTTGCCATTGCTTTCTGCTGTAGACTGGTTGCCGACCAAGGCTATAGAACTCAATCTGTCCTGTTATTTAACCCATAACTGGATGGAATAGACGGATTAATACCTTTCGCAAGGGTATTTGCGCGTAAGTGAATGCAATGAATTCAGCTGGAATTCGAACTCGGCTCGCCGATTTCCTTGTTCCGAGCCGATATTCAATGCACCACAACGCAACTGTTACTGTAGTTTTGCAAAAATATTCTGCGAAAAGTCCTATTTGTTTGCGTTGGTGTATGGCTAGTCACTCATATCCAAAGCTGCCTGTCTTCCAGGGTGGCTAACTAATTCCCGTTGCAGACGCTTTTTCAGGCACATTTGTGTTTGTTCAACATCCACAGAGCCCACATGCGGTTTATACTGCAACTATGTTGAGTTACATTTTCTGGGAGAGTGCACGTTATCTGGCATGATCAACAGTTAACAAACTCAATACATTCAAACCCTTGGTCACGATGACTTGTCAATTCATGCTAGCACAACCATCGACGACTCCTCAAAAGGAGCCGTTTACCCAGTTCCACTCACAAGGCTTATGTCAACTCGTGGTATGGTTTTCAGATACTTTCCACAAGGATCCACACTGGGATCGCCACTTTCAGAGAGATAACATCAAGAAATCACCTTCCTGATAAATCGCCATGGTGAGGTTCGAACTCTGGCTTCATTGTCAGAAAGCAAACGATCTCTAGCCACGTAACCATTGCGGTGGTGTACGAATTGAACAGTACCTTATAATGCCCGATCGTCGTTAAAAAAAACGAAGCAAAAAGAAAAAAGAAAAAAGAAAAAGAAAACAACTCTACTGAAATAAATTATGCTGACGGTAATATTAGCCATTTTCTTATAACGAAAAAATTCGGCATTTATTGATCTACCAACCAGTACTGCTGTGGGTGGAGAAGCTCAAATGAAACATCTTCCAGAATATAACTGGATATAGTTTAGTCTAGTCCAGAATATCCGTAATCTTATGAACAGGGGTATAAAATAATGCCACAATAGCTTACGGTCAGTTTATATCTAATTTTGTTATTAATGATTGTGCAGGCGGTGTAACTGTTATCAGCGCAGAACATAGAATAGGACAGCCGAGTTCAAATTCCAATTTAATCACTTACGTTCAATTTCGCCCAAATAGCTATCGGAAAGGCATGAATCCCTATTTTCCTCTAGGTATATTTTAAACAACGAGGTTGGTTCTTTTTGTCAAATAATTTTTCATAAAAATGTTTTTTAAGCGCAGTCGCCGTTATCGATTTTTTACGGTATTGATGGGGTTTTCTTCCTAACCCTTTTTCGAAGTAATGCGGATGCCACCCACAGCAGTACTGGTTGGTAGATCAATAAATGCCGAATTTTTTCTTTTAAGAAAATGGTTAATATTACCGTCAGCATAATTTTATGACATTGTTATCTTCTTTACTGGGAGAGATCAAGTTATCTTGCATGATCAACAGGAGAGAATCAGGAATCAAAGAATCAGGATAAAATTGCCGGCTGCAGAATCTACGAAAGATATTGTAACATTGCATAACCCGCAGTAGACAAGAATATCAACTGTGGATACAATAGTAAACATCTAATATAAAAAAAAAATCAAAATTTCACTTACAACCATTCAATTTTATTTCAGTCTACGGTTTAGCATTAACTGGAAACAACTATTGCTTTTTAGTCTTTCGTGCCAACGTCCAAAGTGTCTAAGCTCTAGGATCATGGATTAGTTTTAAAGTTTTCATTATACCCGAGCAACGCCGGGATATACTGCTTATATATATATATATATATATATATATATATACTCAGTTTTAATCCGAGATTATGGACAGTATGGTTAACTAAAATAAAGACAAGAGGAAAACGGTATCTTAAATCGCCTACGCGTTTCGTCATTGATGGACTTTTTCAAGGCAGAAAGACGAAATGAGTTTTATTCTAAATTACGTATCTATAAACAAAATTAGTGTTGGTAACCACAAATACGTTAATTTTTTGAAATGATTTGTGAGCGAATTTGTGGTTACCAACACTAATTTTGTTTCTAGATACGTAATTTAGAATAAAAGTCATTTCGTCTTTCTGCCTTGAAAAAGTCCATCACGGACGAAACGCGTAGGCGATTTAAGATACAGTTTTCCTCTTGTCTTTATTTTAGTTAACCATATATATATATATATATATATAAATATTAGGTGCGATTTGTAAATTGTTGCAATTATTTTATTATTTCAAATATTCTTTAGGCTAAGTCTGACTTCCAGGACCATGGATTAGTTTTAAAGCTTTCATTACACCCGAGCAACGCCGGGCTATACTGCTTATATATATATATATATATATATATATATATATATTAGGTGCGATTGTTAAATTGTCGCAATTATTTTATTATTTCAAATATTCTTTAGGCTAAGTCTGACTTCCAGGACCATGGATTAGTTTTAAAGTTTTCATTACATCCGAGCAACGCCGGGCTATATTGATAGTCTTATTACATGGTAAAACGTGAGGATGGATCATTATTAAAAGGAAAGAAAATGATGAATTCCAAACAGTGATGTAAACGGAAACTACCCCTTTATCTTTTCCAAAAATACATCACAGTTTATAGAAAATAAAGCAAGTAAACCGGAAGATTATAATGTTCGACTACAAAACGAGTTGGAACGGCGTTTAAAAAATAGACACTGGATAGCTTTCATACTTTCTTATTTATAACAGCAGTTGTTTTCTTTTTTTCTTAATTTTAAAGTTATGCGATAACACCAGTCTATAGACTGGTAATAACGGCTAACCTGAATTTGTTCAATTCCCGCCAAGAATCCTTGTTTCAAAAAATAAATTCATTTCTGTGTAACTGACACAAATCAAAGAATCAGGATACAATTGGCGGCTGCAGAATGTACGAAAGATATTGTAACATTGCATAAGCCGCAGTGGACACGAATATCAACGGTGGATACAATAGTAAACATCTAATCTAAATCTAATCTAAGCTTATTTATAAATGGAACTTTGTCTCTGTGTGTGTGTGTGTGTGTGTGTGTGTGTGTGTGTGTGTCCGTGACCTATAGACTCCGAAACGGCTGAACCGATTTTCTTGAAAATTTACACAGTTGTACTATAAGCGTCTGCGAGTTTTCTTAGCTAGGTTTTGTGTCGAGATACCCCCGATAAATATCGAAAATCGAAAAAATCGGGTTATAGAAGGAGAGGTCCGATTTTAATTAAATTTGATACACTCATAGACAAAGACATAAGAAACGATATTCAGAAGTTTCAAGGTTGCAGATTTTACAATAGTGCAGAAAATCGATAATATATATATATATATATATATATATATATATAAAAGGCAAGATGTTTGTGTGTCAGTTTATCTGTCTGTATTGTTTCAGCCCTTTTATTTTAGTTTTTTGCTTCAGATTTGGCTCTAAGTAGGTATAATTGTAGTTCTTAGTCTCAGCCATGATACCATTTACTCAGAGGACTTATTTAGTCTTCAAAATTCAGTTTACGACGAAAAACACTTATTTGATATCGAAAGCAGGAAATCAAAATTTGACTTACATCCATTCATTTTTCTTTCAGTCTATGGTTTTGCTTTAACTGGAAACAACTATTGCTTTTTAGTCTTCCGTGCCAACGTCCAAAGAGTTTGAGCTCCAGGAACATGGATTATTTTTAAAGCTTTCATTACACCCGAGCAACGCCGGGCTATACTGCTGGTGTTATTATATAGTAAAAAGTGAGGATGTATAATCTGGTCTAGTCTGTTTTATATTTGTGGGTATGAAGTAACTTAAACTCCGGATATAAGACAATCCACCATATATACTCGTGTATAAACCTAGAAACAGTAGAAAAAAGTCGATGATGAATAGAAGAAGACAACTTATATTCGAAATCAATATTTTGTTAACATTTTCACCAGTTTCGACATCAATGTAAAAAAAAAAGGAACCAAATTATGTGGAGTGATTGTTTTACACTGAAACCAATTGAAAATAATGTGAATTAAACATTTATGTCTTTAATCATTATCTGGCTTACGGCAATATTACATTAAAATACTGGTTCACGTCCAATCGCTGATGTTAAGCAATGCTGAAATTTGTTAGTACCTTGATGGGTAACCTCCCGGGAAACTTATATGTACCAGTGGTGTAATGGATAAAGGCACAACATGAGGAATTGGTAGAGTCGAGTTCTGATCGGTTCTGTTATATTCACTTACGTGCAGATAGCCTTTGGAAAGGTATGAATCCATTTCTTCTTTTCAGCTTTAAATAACCACAAAACGGTTTATAAGCCGTAAAAAACAAAATATTCTGTAAATTTTATACAGAAAAGTTATTTTTTCAGCACCACCTTTCATTTTTCTTCTTCTTCTGAAACTCTCATGCCTATAGCGGCAAACTAAAAGAAGAAAATCCCTGAATTCTAAAACATGGAGAAACAGTAGGAAACAGCTCCTCTAGCTTTCCCAGTAGTATGGCAATTCACAGATAATAAAGAAAAGGAAGCTGTGAAGATCCATTATTGTCTATGTTCTGAGGAAACATAGCATTAGTAAAAATAGGGCGGTAGTAAGAGGAATAGAGATAGATTATTTTCGAAGATTAAAAGAGCTAACATGAATGCAACAAAGACAGAATTTGACCACGACTTGCCAAATGTGTCCCTTGCCGATAACCGCTCATCTTAATAAACAGCAATACTAATAATTACTAGCTCTAGTACTAAGCAGTAAAGGGTTACGGCCATATCACGTTGAATACATTGGTTCTCGCTCGATCGCCGAAGTTAAGCAACGTAGAGCCTGGTCAGTACTTAGATGGGTGATCGCTTGGGAATATCAGGTGCTGTCAGCGTTTAGTGACGGATGTGCGTTTTGGTGAAGTGGATATCGGCCAGGAAAGAGAAATCGGTGAGCTGAGTTCGAATTCCAGTTGAATACCCTGCATTCACTTAAGCACTGGTATCCCTGGGAAAGGTATTAATCCGTCCCTTCCCTCCAGTTATGGGTTGAATAACATGGGGAGGGCTTGGGGACCCTGCCCTTAAAAACAAATCCCAATGAATCTTGATACTCGAAATGAAAACAAGTATTACTAGACACAAAACTTATATAAAAATAACAATAAATTGTTGAAAGAAAACGGTATTCAGTCAGTTAGTTAAATGTCATGCGCGATATACGCCTGGGCGATCATGTCTCGAAAGAAACATGACTGACTGGGTAGAAGATTATCCCGCAGTAGGTTGCCATTGCTTTCTGCGGTAGACTGGTTGCCGACCAAGGCTATAGAACCCAATCTGTCCTATTATTTAACCCATAATTGGAGAGAAGAGACGGATTAATACCTTTCCCAAGGGTATTTGCGCGTAAGTGAATGCAAGGAATTTTACCAGCAATAAATAAATAAAATTTAGTTGGCCATAAATGACCCACCGAGGTTGATATGTCATAAAAACAAAACAACCAACCAACAACTAAGCAGTAATTGCTAACAGTAATAGTAAGCAGTCAACCATAGCTCACGATTTTTTAATCATTTCACCCTAAGCAAGATGGAAATGTCACTACTATGCAGGAGGTTAAAGTGACTGAGAGTGAGAGAAAACACAGTGTATAAGAAGGAATGGAGAAAGGATAAAAGATGAAGGGAATTCAAGGATATAACAGATGGCAACTGACGTTGCATTTGAATTTTTGATGATTGTAGCTATCTATAAGAGAAGTACGTTAACCGAAGGAAGACAGGAAGTGCGTGAAAAGAAACTGTTTAAGTAGATGTGGTGGCTGCATTTAGCTATTTCAACAATAAAAGAGTTGGAGCGAAATGTCAATCTAGTAGCACGCATAAATTTCATATAGTCGGAATACTAGGAAAACCACAGACAATCGTTCCTACCACCCATTAGCATGGATAAGGCTAACCTCCCTGAAAGCAAAACACTGCACCTCCTTGGCCTAACTCTCTCAGCAGACCTCAAGTGGAATGACTATATCGAAGCCATAGCTAAATCCGCTGCTAGGAAGGTCGGTTCACTGTGTAGGTCTATGAATTTTTTCCGTTTGAATTCATCCTGCACATATATAAATCTACCATCCGCCGGTGTATTGAATACTGCTGACAGTGATACATCTGGTCGGGTACCCCTGCTATTCACCTCGGGGTTCTTGACAAAATCCAATGGAGAATCTGTAATGTGATCGATCTCGACTTGGCAGCTCGGCTGTAGTTGCTCTCTCACCGGCGTGATGTGGCTTCCCTTTCACGGCTTCTGCTCCAATGAACTTAGCTCACTGGTGCCCTCTATGTATGAATTTACTCGAGCTACTAGACTAGAAACTAGGTCCAACCCCTTTTCAGTGAAACCGATGAAATGTAACAGCAATTTCTACTCAAACAGCTTCTTTTCTCGCACTTCCCACCTGTGGAATTCCCTTTCGTATACTTGCTTCCCCGACAGCTACAATCTCCAAGAATTTAAATGTAAAGTCAATAGTCATCTTCTATCTTACTGACTTTATCTCAAGCTCATTTCACCATCCACTTCACCACCACCACACCAGTATTCTCATCCTTCTATTACCCTCTTCCTGACCCCCTATAAACTGCCCCTCTTTCTCATCACTAAACCCCTGCACACTAATGGCAGTAAAACCGTCTTGCTTGGGGTGAAATAATTTTAAAAAATCTTGTCAGAGCAGATATCATGAAAATATTTGTAGAAAAAACGGAGTGAAGCCACGTTACGTCGATGAGAAAGTAGCTCAAATCGAGATTCTAACTCAGTACAGATCCTTCTTTGGATTTTGATAAGAATCTCGAGATAAATAACAGGAGCACAAGACCAGATATGGCAGTAGAATTCAATGCACGGACGAATGGTAGATTTGTAAATGTGGAAGATCGTCTGTGGCAAGAAAATATTCTGGCCTGACAATTTTATGTCAGGCCAGAATATTTTCTTTCAAGTAGCTGAGGGAATCACACAGAATTCATAGTACAAATCCAATGCAATTAAATGAAGCCGTGTGTCATATAGTATATAAGGCCCCGAAACTAGCAATGAAACTAGGACATATCATTGAGGACTTACCTCAACGCATCATTTTGATGTATAAAATAAGATCACGCTGAAACTGACATGTCAAATAGTATATTATTTACTAATGATTTGCAGAGCATATAGTTACAACGTCACATGACTCAAAGAAATTCTCACGTTAGATTAAGTTATCTGCCTGGGACCACTAATTCAGGATACAGTTATGAAACTAAGGAACCCGTTACACTGTCGATGTGTAACTAAGATTTTCTTAGTTTTATGAAAAATAAATTATATATATATATATATATATATATATATATATATTGATTATTTAATTACTTAGTTTCTAGTCATAATAAGATTAGATCTGTGCACATTTGTATTAAAAAGTGTTCAATACAATTATAATTTTGAATATTTTTCATTTGTAAACGGGTAATTACGTAGGTTGTGTAATAACTCGTTTACAAATAGAATATATATATATATATGTAATGAATTATTTTGAACATTATTTTTACCGATACTCGTATTTAAGTAGATATTCTGTTTTTAATTAAACAGTATTTTATATTTATATCTACCGGCCTGATTATTTTACGATAAATTTTATTATGAAAATGTGTGCTATCCAGCAGGATTCGAACCTGCGAACATGTTTACATATTTAAATATATATCGGTTTAGTCGTGTGAAAACGAAGAAATAAATGATCTTCAATCACGACTCTAAAAATGTAAAGAAATTTTATTATTGAGTATTTGTTTTTTTATAAATTGTAACAAAGATGATTCGCAAAACAACTTTCTGCAAAAACATTTTGTGTGTCTTTCTTTAAAATACAATCGAATCAATTGCGTTAGTACGGGAAAAAATACAGAATATGTTTACATAAGGAGAGTATAACGTATTTATATGGTTTTATGAATGTGTGTAGTTTTTCAGCAGCGGTAGCATGCCAGCTGGCGAAGAAGCGGTTATTACTATTACTCAAAGTTTGCTGGCAATGTTCGGTTCGCTTAATTTAACATCGCTAAGCTTGTGTAATAAAATATACTAGAACAAAATATGCGAAAGGTTGAGTAATTAATTAAGGTTCGAGAACCCTGCTGGTAGACAGCAACAAATAACCACCCCCTGGTCAAAGGTTTGCCGAAAACCAGAATCCTAACTTAACATCATGAATATTATGAAAACATAAATATGCCCCAGTAACTCCATAGTTGGGACCCTAATACATGCTACCACTATGAGTCAAGGTATACCTGGGAACAACAGCAATTAAAACGTGGTTCCATGCTTCTTAAAACCTCCCGATCAAAGGCTTTGATGCCGTACAGATGTGGTTTATTGTCATGACCAGGACGAGCCAGTGAATTAAACTCCTTTCTATTGCTTGCATCGTCGATTGCACTTCGGACAGATTAATTGGTATAACAACGATATTTAAGGCGATCTTTGTTTTCGGGTTGGTGCCAGGAAACGTCGGTTATAAATTTCAATAGACGAGACATTAGTCGTTTGAATGTAAAACTGTCAGAATAAAAGCGAGACACAAGGAAGGTCGTGTGAACGAATCATTGAGCTAAACAGACAATATGAAAGACTGAATGTCACCGAATAGAATTTATTTTGATAAGAACAATGTCTAAAATCCAGTCTCGCTTATAGCAAAGCTGGCAAACCCTTGTTAAGAGAGCGCAAACTTGAAAGCTTTTCTTGTTCGAACTAAGTTCTTTTCTTGATATTGGGTAGATTGGAATTTATGAAGAGTATCTTGTGCCAGTCTTTCGAATGGAGAGAGAGTTTGCCTTTTGCTTACACTGCTTCCGAACACGTACCTATCAGAAACACGTATACACAAACATTGGCAAACATCAGCACTATTTTATTTTTTATTGTTGTGTCCCTTCACTCCGTGGACAAACTTTCTTTAATATTGTATATATATATATATATATATATATATATATATATATATATATATATATATATGATATTAAAGAAAGTTTGTCCACGTATGCTTCTTATAATATAGAGTGTGATAGACAAATGGTCGTGTAAATTATGCAAAAATGAAAATAACACTAACATCTCATTTTAACAGGCATCAGTTAAGTGCCATACGTGATACACGCTTGGGCGATCATGTCTCGAAAGAGACATGACTGACTGGGTAGAAGATTATCCCGCAGTAGGTTAACAGGTATACTTATCAAAATTACACAAAGGTATCATGAAACCCCAAAGATAAATTTATTCACTAAAATACTTATTAGCTTCAATCACGGCCTCCATACGACTTTGGAATCTCCAGTATCTCTTCTGTAGGGTCTCCTTTTACAAATTCTTGAATGCTGCCATAATCCTTGCCTTCAGTTCATCTTTGGTGTGAGAAGGAGTTTTGTTGGTGTGTCGCTTATTTACGCCCCATACATAGTAATCAAGGGGTACGCAGGGGGTTACAGAAGAGGTGAGATGAGAAAGAGGGAGAAGTTACAGGGGAGTCATAGAATGAGTAAGAACAGAATGAGAATACAGGTGTGAAGCGGGTTGCTTGAGAGTGGAGTGTAACGGAAGAAGAACATGTTACAAGGGTTGTCATGGAAACGATGCGAGTCAAGAAGATAAGAGATGGCAATTGACTTTGCATTTAAATTCTTGAAGATTGTAGTTTTCAGGGAAGTAAGTATACCAAAAGGAATTCCACAAACGGGAAGTGGAACCTAGTTGTGAGTCTAGAAGCTCGAGTAAATTCATGCAGAGGGGGCACCAGGGGGCTAAGCTCGTCAGAGCAGAAGCCGTGAAAGTATTTGTAGAAAAGACAGAGGGAAGCCACATTACGTCGGCGAGAATGTGACTGGAGTCGATCAATTATATTACAGATTCTCCGTTGGATTTTGTCAAGAAGCCTGTGATAAATAGCAGGGGCACTCGACCAGATGTGACAGCAGTATTCAATTCACCAGCGAATTGTAGATTTATATCTGTAAAATAGATTTAGACGATAAAAACTTCCGAGCAGCATATTTAGCTATAGATTCAATTTAGTCATTCCATTTGAGGGTCGGCTGATAGATTTAGACCCGTGATTTTCAACGTGAGGCGTACGCCCCACAGGGAAGCAATTTGATTTTTTAGAGGGCAATTCGATTGTTAGGTGTTTTGCTAAAAAATGTCTTTGTTCTTGTGATCTATTATCTCTAACACTCCAATAAATAAGAATGTAGCAATGTTACATAAATTTCATTCATCATTTGTCTTGGATTTTTAAATTACCTTTGATTGTACTGCCACCTGGTGAATAACTTCCATTTTAAAATAATTTTAGAACTTCATTTTGCAAAGTTACCAAATTTTTCGTATATTCTGTGTTCATGTCATTACAAAATACTTTTCTGAAATAAAAGTACAATTATTACTTTGATAAAAAGCATTTTTCTATATTCTAGATTTCCAAATGGTTGTATTATAATATTATAATATTATAATATAATATATTATAATATATAATATTATAATATTATAATATTATAATGTAATATATTATAATATATAATATTATAATATTATAATATTATAGCCGATTTTCGCTTATAATATTCTTAGTTGCTATAATGCTTGCATTATTGACCTTTATATGTCAAGTTTAAAATCAAAGTATTGGAGTTCACTTTAAGAATTACATATCAACATATGCGAGGGGGGGGGCATAAGGATTCTAGAGGTGATTGGGTAGGGCATGACCAAAAATGGTCGGGAAACACTGGTTTAGACTTACTAGGTGCTGTGTTTTGCTTTCAAGGAGAATAATCTGATTCATTCTGATGGTGGGGGTAGAAGCTCTCGTCTATGGTGGTTAAATAATAGCAGCTTTGTTTTGGAAACATTAAAATTTACGAGTCAATTCTTACCCCACTCCACCACAGACTGAAAGTCCTTTTCAAGCTCAGCAGCTAAATTTGCTTTGCCAGCACCGGCCGATTTCTTATTAAGGCAGGAGTAAATTGTTGTGTTGTCACATAAATGCCTACTTGGGATCTGATTACATCAGGGAGATCGTTTATGAAGTTCAGAAAAAGCGTAGGACCTAAAATAGAGACTTTAGGAACACCAGCGTTCGTATGATAGTATCCGGAAGCATGCCCATTAAATACTCCCTTCATTTGAAAGAAAAGAATGGATTAGGTCAAACACACGTCCAGTTATACCATAGCTATGTAGCTTACGTAGGTCAGCATGTCAGACTCTGTTAGAAGCTTTGGAGATATCTAGTGCAATAACTCGAGCTTCGCCGTTCTTAACGAGTATATATATATATATATATATATATATATATATATATCAGCATGCAGTGTGGGTATGGAAGAATCCAAGGGAGTATCCTGTACATACAGTGGTAGGGTAACTCTCTAAGAAAGCTCTAAATATATATGTATATACATATAGAACAAATATAAGAAAAATTAAGGCAGACACGTTATTTAATAGTAAATCGGAAGTTAGGCCTATTTCAGGCGAACCATCATCAGGCTTTGTGTAAAATCCTTTGGAAAATAAAGATGGAAGCTGATGATGGTTTTCCTGAAATAGGCCTAACTTCCGATTTGCCATAAAATAACGTGTCTGCCTTAATATTTCTTATATATATATATGTGTGTGTGTGTGTGTGTGAGTATAATTTAGTCTTTTCAAATGTTATTTACATTGCTTAATTGTAATATTGTAATGATATAACTTAGTTACTTAAATATAATTACAATTGTAGTATTTTAATATTATAATATAATACTTTAATGTGTATATGTTTTGATATTTCTATATATTACTTGTATCACTTAATTATGTCATTGTAATAATTTTAATACATAGATCTTTCGTTTTTTAATAAATATTACTTTATTGAAAGATTTTAAACCTTAACAACTAAATTTCAAAGTTTATTCTTTTATAAAATGTTCGCTTGAGAGTTGTATACATTGTTTCGCTACAATTTTAAACGAAAATGTATATCGTTTCATCATTCACACACATACTAATGCTACCGACATATAACCATCATTTTTCTTGTCTATAGTTTAAATACTCTTGACACATGAATTCATACACTTACATTTAGAATAAGCATGTATTGCTTTTATTACACGGGGCGCACACAAGCACACTCACTTATTAACAAGCATAGGTTTTTCTTACATTTAAAAGTGATCATCTATTGCTTTATTACACGTGATATGTATTTGACCAATGAAATCAAACAGTAATTAACATACTGTCTCTTTGGATTTTTAAAAATTAAAAAAATATTTTAATAATTTCTCTTAGATCTCTGAAGAAGCTTATTAAAGTGAAACATGTTAGCTTAAAAAATTTTTTTTCTACTTTTTCTTTACTTATTTTGCTCATGTATAAAGCAAAATAACATCTACTGAAAACTGACAAGTATGTTCATTTCGGTAATATATATATATATATATATATATATATATATATATATATATATGTGTGTGTGTGTGTGTGCCCTAGGTGCGATGGATATATTGTCGCCTAAATTATGCAGAAGTGAATAAATAACATCGACATCCCATTTAACAGATATATTTACTTAAATTACGCGAAGATATTTTGAAATACTCAACACTAAATTTATTCAATAAAATTGCCATCGGCTGACAGAACTCTTCTGGACAGTCTCATTTTTAAAATTTAGTGAATACTGACATAATTCTTGCCTTCATCTTCGGTGTTACCCGGAGTTTTGTTGGTATCCCTTAATCAGATTTTTTTTTTTTAATCATGTCACCCCAAGCAAGCTTAACTGCACTACACACTTAATAATCAAAAGAGTTGCAATCTGGTGGGGGTTAGGTGGCCAGATAAAATAAGTGATATAGTCGCAGAAATTGTCTGACAGTCATGACAGCGTTTTCCTGCTTGTGTAGCATAGTGAAGATTCCAGCAGACACACTCTTGACACATGTGGTAAAATTACCCTCATTCAATTACAAAACAGTATATATCAATCCTGTGTTTTAGATTATATATACGGATGTGAGTTGTGGTGCAGTGGATATCGGCTCAGAACGAGAAATCGGGGAGCCGAGTTCGAATTCCAGCTGAATTCATTTCATTCACTTACGCGCAAATACCCTTGGGAAAGGTATTAATCCGTCTATTCCTTCTAGTTATGAGTTAAATAACAGGACAGATTGGGTTCTTTAGCCTTGGATGGCAACCAGTTTACCGCAGAAAGGAATGGTAACCTACTGCAAGATAATCTTCTGCCCAGTCAGTCATGTCTCAAGAGAGACATGATCGCCCAAGCGTGTTTCACTACCGCAGAAAGCAATGGTAACCTACTGCAAGATAATCTTCTGCCCAGTCAGTCATGTCTGAAGAGAGACATGATCGCCCAAGCGTGTTTCACGTATGGCACTTAACTGACTGATTGATATGGAGAGAAAGGGAGAAATACTTTCACGGCTTCTGCTCCGAGGAACTTAGATCACTGGTGCCCCCTAGGTAAGAATTTGCACGAGATACTAGATTAGCAACAAGATCCCACCCTTTTACAGTGAAACCGATGAAATACAACCGCAACTTCTACTCTCACAGTTTCTTTTCTCGCACTTCCCGACTGTGGAATTCCCTTCCACATCACTGCTTCCCCGACGGCTATAATCTCCAGGAGTTTAAATGTAAGGTCAATAGACACCTCCTAAGACACTAACTTGCTTCTATTCTTTCAAACATTTTTCCCATCCACCCAACCCCCAACCTCCGTATCCATACCCATCTATCACCCCCTTCTGACATTTCCTATATCTAACCACTCTTTCTCTTTACCTTCCCCTACGTAGCCCCAAGCGCAACAGTGGCAGTGTAATGCCTTGCATAGTTTAACGAGATAAACGAAAAAATATATTATTACAAGTATATAAAAGGAAGCGTTGCAACAAAAATTATATAAAACATGAAAGAAAAAATAGATAATAATGGATGATTTGTGTGAACAGAAAAGAAACGAATGTAAAACTGCCGAGAAAAGCAGAACGGGAGAGGAAGGCTTAAGGATTTAAGTAGCCAAACTCGTTTTCATTTATCAAATAACAGAATCCAATATCAGACCCGGATGCTGCTTTTCAAGCATACATTGTTCTCTTTGTCACAACTTTAGAATTTGTTTTTTTTTTTTTACTTGTTGACATTGTTCTGCTCTTTTGGTTTGAAAATGCACAGAAATAGACTCACGCACGCAGAAATACTGATACACGCAGAGAAACGTTCATATAGGCACAAATTCATACGACTTACCGCCACAAACATTGCAACACCTGTTCCTGTTCGATCACCGAATTTAAGCAGCGTCGATCCTAGTCAACGGCTAATCACTTGGGAATACCAGGTGCTACAACTTTGGACGTGCGGGTTGTGTAATGGATAATGAATCTGAATTATTAATTGGAGAGCCGCGTACACAATTCCCGTTGGGTTAGTTATATGCGCAAATAACCTTTGAAAAAGTATGAATACACCTCTTCTCACACAGCTATGTATGAATTTATCTCTAAAACCATTATTATCTAATAAAATAAAATAAAATGAAATAAAACAAAATAATGTACAAAAGATTTAAATTTCGACATTAAATAGCCCATGGATGTTGTTGTACCACGAAACAAAAACAACCAACGAGCAAATACATCTACAGTAAAGAGGCTTATTCTCATGAGTCAATATGAAACCAAGGCCGGGCAAGATGTGCCCACGGTGATCAGTAGAATCCGCTATCTCATCACTATACGTTCTCTCTGCTCTTTTGGTGCATTTGCTTTGAATTAGCTTCTTTTAGACAAAATCTTACTATAAGATATGCGTATAATACATTGAAAGCTGGCAAGGAAATTAAGCTGCTAGAACTCTTCCAGAAGGGCTCACGGCCATATCACGTTGAATACACCGGTTCTCGCTCGATCACCGAAGTTAAGCAACGTTGAGCCTAGTCAGTACTTAGATGGGTGACCGCTTGGGAATACCAGGTGCTGTAAGCGTTTAGTGACGGATGTGCGTTGTGGTGCAGTGAATATCGGCTCGGAAAGAGAAATCGGTGAGCTGAGTTCGAATTCCAGTTGAATACCCTGCATTCACTTAAGCACTGGTACCCTTGGGAAAGGTATTAATCCGTCCCTTCCCTCCAGTTATGGGTTAAATAACAGGGTAGGACTTGGGGACCCTTCCCCTGAAAGAACAAATCCCAATGTATCTTGATACTTGAAAAGAAAAAAATATTACTAGACACAAAGCTTATATAAAAACAACAATAAATTGTTGAAAGAAAAACGTATTGCCAGCAATAAATAAATGAAAATTTAGTTGGCAATAAATGACCCGCCGAGGTTGATATGCCATAAAAACAAAACAGTCAACCAAAATCTTCCAGAATGTTGTCAGAGAAAGCGAGAAGAAATGACTAAGTATCAACGGCAAAAACAAAAAACAGAATGTATAGTTATCAGTAAATTGAATAATTCAAGATAAAAACTACGAATTGTAGACATAAATATTTAAGAAGTTATTTAATTTAAGAATATTTAAATATTAAATACTTAAGAAGTTATTAAATTATTTTAGAAGTTATTAAATGTAAATATTTAAGAAATTATTAACAGAGGGTAGAAAATACAACATCGAAATCCGAAGACGAATCATAATAGTGTAAGATGCTTTCAAAAAATTAAGAAAAAAAATTCATAAACCAACTTGTAGGAAAGCTCAGAGAAGAGGTCCTCCACAGTTCTGGCCTCCGCCGACCTAAGTCCCACTCTGGTCGAATCTATTATTTCCATCGCGTCTGTGATGAGCATGCCAACGATTGGCACCAGTGTCATAAACCTCCGGTTGGGTCCAATGTGCTGCCTCTATTTCTCGAAAAGTTTTTTGTTAGCTGTCTGTGCGGTTGCGCAGAAAAGGGGGTATCGGCGGTTGTTGGCAAGACCAGAAGAAAACTCTTAACAACGGGACCTCAGTCCTCAGAGGCACCCACGGCTAAAGACGCACATAATCCCACTCTTTCTACTAAGGTCGATGACCCAGTCAGTTACGCCGATAAGACGAGAACTATGAAATTAAGATACGAATCGAGTTTTGAGATAAAGGGTGAAACTACGACAACTGAAAGAAGCCCTAAAATTTAAAACATCACGGCAACATTGAACAACGAGTCTCTCTTCCTCGGCACTGTCTTCTCATTAATAAAAACAAAACATATCTTGGCTCCACCTCCAGCTACAAAACCTTTGAAACCCACACGAACCAAAATGATTACCCTAAAAATAGGTTCGAATGCCAAAATCCCTACCAAAGGAGGCTACATCGACTAACATAATAAGGCCATCCTCTGCTCATACACCGTTTAATTCACCTAAAAATTCGGTTAACTCTTCAAAAAAGGTCATCGGCCAAATCAAATGAGAAAAAATCTAAATCCATCTACAATTTAAGGGAAGATGTGTGTCGAGTGTCGAGGGATCAGGAGGAAGATACATTTACGAAAACCTGCAAAATTAAAGATTTAAGATATCTTTTAAATTTCTATAAAGTTCGAGGGATCGAATGAATTCTATTTAAGAGAATCAATACAGTGCTTTTAGGCTATATGAGTTTACATTCTACAGTTTACTCAGATCATAGACTCGTCCGGGTTGGTGTAAACTTAAATAAGCCTAAGGTTTAGATGAATTGAACGCATTATTATTTGGTGAGCGAGAATTCCAGGACCATCTGCTGCTAATGCTACAGCAAGAATTGACAGGGACTTGCGGTTGGGAATAAGTGGTGGGATCTATTGAAGTCAAAACTTAGGTTGTTTGCTGCTGATTATAGTTGTCGACTCTGTCTAATTAGGTTAGCAGTACAATTATTTGTATTTTTCTTTTCCTGGGCCTTTCCTCTGACAGACGGACCGGTCGAAATCCTCGGCATCTGGTTCGGTCACTATCTCTTTCTTGAAATGAATTGGTCGCAGGGCGAAAGAAGATCAAGGGCGCAGTTCATCTGTAGTTCGGAGGAATATTATATTAAAGAAGAAGGGGGAAGTATGTGTTTCGCACTTCTATTCTATTCTCCTTTACCGACTCTCCGTGCTTTCACTCCTATATTCCATACTAACGCAATTAGTTACGGTCTTGTGCTCATTCTTATGAGGACGCAAGGCTCCCAAGGAGTGTCAGAAGATCTGTTACCTTCTGAAGGTTATCTGGATACGCGTAGTATTAAGATTCGTAAACATACGCTTCGTATTGCGTTTCAGGATCGAATGTGTTCGCAAGCGGATAGGGATGGTGAATTCTGGATGGAAGACGGCATTAAGAATTTCCTGTCTCTAAGAAGTGTGCAATCATGCAAGGAAGAGGTACACCGTTTACCCCGAGGCGAGTGCTCCTTCTATGGTGATTGCCGGTTCGCCTTCAAGTTTCACTTAAAGTCGATAGTTAGACTCTCTGACGTCCAGGCGTTGTCTCATAAGGCATTATATCAGGTATTAGTGAGGGATTGATTTAAAATGGTCTGATTGGTGAGTTCGGTTTAACGAAACAGGAGGCTCCCTTCATTTGAATTCAAGTGCATTTCAGCTCAGTCGCGCAACGAAACGATGAGGTATCACTTACCTGGCTGGAGATGCAAAGGATTCTCTGGGCCGGCTAAACTTTCTTCAGCGTGCTCGGAAAATTCTACCAACTGTAACCGCTGTGTTGAGTCAATGGAGACCCTGGCTCACGACTTCTTTCAGTACAAGGTCATAGTCCCATTGTGCAAATTTCTTGAAGACATCATGGTTCGCATGCTGCGAGCAATGCTTTTGTCTTTGAAGCTAGTGCTTTTTGTATCAATGGGGCACCATTGTTAACTAAAACTGAGCACTATTCATTCTTGTGCTTGCTAGGCGTTATGCGAATCGTGATATGGACGACGCGATAGAAGAAATTCTATGTTGACGAGTACTTTACCTCTTTCCAACTGATCATATTCAGGACGGAAAGTCGACGATTACCTCCGTCAGAATTTGGCAAAAGGTGGGTGATACTTGTGCGTATCTCTTGAATGAAAGGAGGCGACTTAGAGTGGCATTTTGGTGCCTGTTAAGCATTAGGATATTCGTAACCCTGTATTAAACATTTGCAACGCAGCCCACAATATGTTACTTTAGTCTTGTTTTACTTTTAGTTTTTACGCCAAGTTGACATAGACCATTGGTCCCTTTAATTTTTCTCCCACTTTCTTTATTTTTATTACTCTCTCGTTAGGGGACTAGAAATGTTAGTTCTCTGGTGGACACTTTTCATTTATTCAGTGTGTTTTTCGTATTTGTTGTCTATGGTTAGTTGAATGACTTATTTTATTCGAGTCCTGCATTAAATTTCTGCCACAATCTTTTATGGATTTGTGCTTTCTTTATTATTTTATTACTAACATTATTTTGCATAGTTTTTGCATATATAGTATTATGCATAGAGTAAATATTCAACGAGGTTTTTATTTTAAAAAAAATTATTAATTTTATTTCCGCTTCGCACAGTCACATTGTACATATGGGATTAGCTCATGACTTCATAGTGTCTTTGTGATATTATGATGGTTGTAGTAAGAATGTTAAGTAAGAATGTAGCGTTTTGGTGAAAGGAATGTTGTAAAATTTATTTGGGTCAGTGGTTGTGGATAGCTAAGATAATATAGATAAAGACCAGCATTCCCCATCCCCATTTTTAGCCTGATGCAATATATTTTTTGTATTTATACATAAATAAATATTATGGGCCAAAGATTGCGTTCAAACTTAAAACAGACTGTCGCCGTTGGTAAATAAGCTTATTGATTCTCCTATTGGCGGAATACTATGGCCTCTCTTATTTTTGTGAGTTGGACTGGCCATACTAATACAGTTTTATTTTTGTTTGAATGTTTTGGTATCTTTTATTTTATTACTGGATTCACCATCTCTCTTCATTTCATGTGTGAATTTTTATATATTTTTGAAATAATTAAAAAAATAAATATTATCTTTCAGTTTAAAATTATTTTTCAGTTATTTTTTTGTTTGGTCTGTTGACATTTTTTTTTTGTAAAATGCAATGTTTGTGATTATGATTCTTCACAGATTCATTTTCTTTATTTTTTTGTTAAATTCGACTCGAGCCGAAGCAAGGTGATAATGCTACTAAGACGCAAGGAGCTACTGGATGTGAAAGAGAATGGAAACATTTTAGAAGGAGCCAGAAACCTGATCCTCCACAAGGAAAAAGAGATAAGCCTGCGGAGTTCCGTTTCAGAGTTGTAGAAAAATGCTAATAGATTTCAGTACCATCACTGAAGAGCCGAGTTCGAATTTTAGTTGCATTCACCTACGCGCAAATACATTTAGGAAAGGTATTAATCCGTTTTTTTCCACCTGTGGGTTAAATAACAGGACAGACTGAGTTCCATAGCCTTGGTTGGTAACCAGTCTACCGCAGGAAATAATGACAACTGCAGGAATATGTTCTGCTCAGTCAGTCATGTCTCGAAAGAGACATGATCGCCCAAGCATGCATCACGTATGGCACTTAATTGACTGACTGTCATTGGAGACTCATTTTGTACATTGACCAGATCAGAGAAAGTAAATCGAGTTTTTGTACAAAACCCGGATCCAATTATTTGAATTTCTGTATTCATGTATTTTAACCAACGTTTGTTGCCTTTGTCTGGGATTCTTATATGTTTTTAGCCCATCACAGATGTTTTGGAATTATTTTGACCGACGAGGTTTATTCTCGTGAAAGAATTGTGTGGAATTTTAACTTTGGTTTTTTTCTTGTTTTTTCTTTATTACGTTTTTACTGTAGTTTTAAATTTTGGAATTTTTCTTATTTCTTTTTATTTTCTGTAAACTGATTTTATTTTTTCAGTTATTCTTTTGCCTTTTAGTTTTCTGGATTATTTCAAATATTTTAATTTTCTATTATAAGCAAAGCTTTATTTTGACAGCTTTTATTGTTAGGTATCGTTTACGTTTTTCTTTCTTAAAGCAGAACTTTATTTTGAAAATTTGTGTTTTTTACGTTGTTTATTAACATCATATCAGTCAGTTAAGTGCCATACGTGATACACGCTTAGGCGATCATGTCTCGAAAAAGACATGACTGACTGGGCAGAAGATTATCCCGCAGTAGGTTGACATTGCTTTCTGCGGTAGACTGGTTGCCAGCCAAGGCTATAGAACCCAATCTGTTCTATTATTTAACCCATAATTGGAGGGAAGAAACGGATTAATACCTTTCCCAATGGTATTTGTGCATAAGTGAATGAAAGGAATTTAACTGGAATTCGAACTTGGCACCCCGATTTGTCGTTCCGAGTCAGCATCCGCTGCACCACAATGCACATCCTTATAACATCGTATTGTTATATTTATTATTTTTTATTTATATTTTCTGATGTTGTTTTTTGGTACTGCTTATTTTAATTTTCTTAAAGCAAAACTTTAATTTGAAAACTTTTATTTATTTTTATTTAATTATTTTTATGTTTTTTTAATTTTTATCAAGCCTTTTTCCTGTACGTGAGTGTTTATTTGCATTGCGAACTGTGGAGAAGCCTCAGCCAAAGTGGCTCAGTCTCTCCACGAAGTGGAACCCACAGCCGCCAGCCCATCAGTACGAGTGGCAGGCAGGCCCCAAAAGAAAGGGTCTTTATATAATAATCTGTACGAGCCATATAATGACTTTATTTAGGGCAATTAATTTTTGGCTTTGTATTTGTAATGTAGGCAGTAGCAACAATGACGATATCCCTGCTGGCAACGGACTTAAAGACGAGAATGTTGATTGGAGTCAGCAATGTGGTAATGAAGGAGGCCCGAAAAGACTCAATAATATTGGAGTACGCCGAAGTAACGCTATGTGGAACATAATGCTGGCGACAAAAGAGCCGGTGATATTTTTTGGGTACTCTGATTACCTTACCCATCTGTGTTGTGGATATCGGCTTGGAACGAGAAATCGAAGAGCCGGGTTCCAATCTCAAATACCCTTGGGAAAGGTATTAATCCTTCTCTTCCCTCCAGTTATGGGTTAAAAAAGAGGACAGATTGAGTTCTCTAGCTATGGTCGGCAACCAGTCTACTGCAGAGAGCAATAGCAAACTACTGCGGGATAATCTTCTGCCTAGTCAGTCATGTCTCGAAAGAGACATGATCATCCAAGCGTGTATCACGTATGGCACTCAACTGACTAACTGATTACCTTACTTGTCAATACGAAGGGCCGTTTGATCGTAGCTGATATTGCCGTGAACAGTGGCTCGTTTCGGATCGTTGTGTTTTATGCGCCCAGCGATCAGAAATAGGGTGTACCCATTTTTCCCCACTTGTAGCCGTTCCTGGTGGATCCGTCGCGCTTAGTCATCATGAAGTATTGAAATGCCATCGTGGACTTCAAGATAGGCAGGGAGCTAGCAGGGGATTGGGCGGTCATTGCTTGGTTTCGTTCATAGATACCTGGTTGATCGCTCGGAACGAGAGATGTGGACGTGGTCTCATAAGTGGCTGTCTATTTCGTTAGCCAGCTACCTGGATAGAATGCTAGTAAGAAGGATCGATCTCGATTTGCTAGATTGTTTCACGTTCCACTGGTTAGGTTATTTGGACCATAGATTTGTCTATGCACGGATGGTGTTCGATGCTAAGCCAAGAATGGCTGGATACTGGAAGTTCACTGTCTTCACTGGATAGGCGGGACTTCCGTTAAAAGCAATTAGATTAGTGTAGCGGGAACTAGTGGGGATGATTATTAGGAATAGGGGGTGGGTGAGGCTTAATTATAGTATTAGGCATTTCACCGTCGAGTATGCTAACGTCACGCTCCCTCTAAAACTAAAAAGGTAAAGACTCTTAAGGATAGTCTGTCCCGGGCGGAGACTGGGAAATACGTTTAACTAGGCAGGCTCTGGAGCGAGCACAAGGGAAGGATCAGTTTTGGTTCTGCTCGTTACATTCGGAGAGGTGTACTCTGAGGTCGACCAAGGATATGTGAGAGGCGTTTCGATGACATTTCGAGAGCCGGTTTACTAAGGATTCTAGTCTTTGTTACAAAGAGTTTCGCAGATATTTGACTGCAAGGAATGGGATCACAGAGGGCGAAGTTCACTTGGGATTGAAAAGGGTCGGCTGTGGCAAGTCTCTGGAAACTGACAAGCACTATTAATTTTACTCGATGCTGACGCACATTTTTGTGCCGATTTTCACTATCGTGTTCAACAACTGGTCCCAGTTGGGGCCCGTCCATGACCGAATCTCGAGGAGTGTGGTCCTGCTGTTACAAAAGGTCAAGATAGTGGGCAGAATTTAGATTTTTATTTTGTGTAAGACTCGTTCGTATGATCTGATTAGCTTGATAGTGTTGTCATGGAAAGACGACAAGAAATCGCAATAATTGTTGATTTTTTATCAGGTCTGAGCTTTCGGCTTACATCAGCCATTATCAAAGGATGAACATTTAATGTTCAGTGAACATAGAATATTTAAATTATTTTTTAACAGAGTGGAGTTATACAGAGAAAATTAGGTCCATTTTTTGTGTCGCACATGGCTGTAGGCTGAGAAGGAATGGTGGTAGTGGGTTTGTTGTTCAATTGAGTGTATAGTGGCATGAGGGATTGGTCTGGGAACTGCTGCTATATCCTAAAAAAAAAATCATAAACATTAATATCTCTCCGACAGACCCCAACAAAAGAATTAAATTTATCATATATTACGCTAAATCCACAACATCCAACTCAATCGTCCGCAACGACTCCTCCCCCACCGTTAGCGATTTTCAAAAAACAATGTAGTGTATAAATTTAAATGCCCCTTTCGAGAATGTATCTCTAACAAACTAAATAATACCTACATTGGACATACTACTAACTCGCTTTCGCGGAGACTTACATTACACTTAAATGAAAATTCTAACATATTCCGACATTTAAAACACCATGGCTATCAACACACACAGTTCTTAGGAAAACACTTGTTGAAAATACGCATACACTTAGACAAGAAAATAATATTTTAAAATAATATTTTAAAATTCTAGAAGCTATCTACATCAAACAGTTTAAACCTAGCCTAAATAAAATAAATTTCGACACCTCCACTAACATACTTCAATGCCTATAATCGACCGGAGAGGTCATAGTTATTATACTTACCCCCTACACCATAGTAGCAGCAGTTCCCAGACCAATCCCTCATGCCACTATACACTCAATTGAACAAAAAACCCACTACCACCATTCCTTCTCGGCCTACAGCCATGTGCGACACAAAAATGGACCTGTCTAATTTTCTCTGTATTACTCCACTCTGTTAAAAATAATGTAAATGTTCTATGTTCACTGAACATTAAATGTTCATCCTTTGATAATGGCTTATGTAAGCCGAAAGCTCAGACCTGATAAAAAAATCAATAATTATTGCGATTTCTTGTCGTCTTTCCATGACAACACTATCAAGCTAATCAGATCCTACGAACGGATCTTACACAAAATAAATAGACAGAACTTGTCTATATTATTCAATGAAGGCTGTATTAAAATATATATATATATATAGTGACGTGAATTAATAAACATACAAATGAGGATGTACATATGTATAGTATTATCACAGATTATCCATAAAAAGGCAAATTTACTAGAAAGCAATAAATAAACATTAAAAAGTTTGATAACTGTACCAGAAAGAAAAAAGAGGAATTGGTATATGATCCTAAATTAACTGGAGATTATGAACGGACTGTCACACACACACACACACACACACACACACACACATATATATATATATATATATATATATATGTGTGTGTGTGTGTGTGTGTGTGTGCGTGTGTGTGTATGTGTGTCAGCCAGCTAAGTGCCATACGTGATACACGCTTTGGACATGATTGACTGGACATGAAAGAGACATGACTGACTAGGCAGAATATTATCCCGCAGTAGTTTACCATTGTTTTCTGTGGTAGACTGGTTGCCAGCCAAGGCTATAGAACCCAATATGCCCTGTCATTTAAACCATAACTGGAGGAAAGAGACGGATTAATACCTTTCCCAATGGTATTTGTGCGTAAGTGAATGCGAGGAATTCAATTGGAATTTGAACACAGCTCCACGATTTGTCGTTCCGAGTCGATATACACTGCACCACAACACGCATCCTTGTGTGCATGTGTGTATAAAGTTCAAATTCCATTCAATCATGAGCAAGAAGAGGTAAAGTTATTAATTATCTCTTTCTCTCCTGCACCTTTATCCTTAGTTGACAATCAATCTAGAAGAAGGAAAACTTTGATTGTTAACCTGAGGAGGGTCGAGAGACCCTATGGTACACAATATCCAACAGCTCTCTGTATTCTTCTTCTTCTATGTGCCCTGTCCCTTCAGGACGTAGGCGATCATGGATCTCCACGTCTCCCTATCCCTTGTGGCTCTTAGTATGTTTGCTCCTGTTGCTCCTGGCAACACCCTTCCCGTCATCCACCTGATCAGGCCCTGCAAATATGTTATCCGCTGCCTTCCTCTGTCTCTCCTTCCTTCTATCTGACCAGTCAGTATCAGGTTCTCCAGGCTTTCCTTCCTCATTGCATGTCCCAGGAACTTCAGTTGTCTCTTCCTGATGCTCAGCATCAATTTCCTTTTTGTTGCCATTCTTTCTAACACTTCGTCGTTGCTTGTATGCTCAGTCCACGATATCCGTAGCATCCTTCTGTAGAACCACATTTCGGCCGCTTCCAGTTTTGTCCTCATTTTCGATGATATTGTCCAGCATTCACAGCCGTACTGAAGAACTGACATCACGTAGCAGTCTAGCACTCTTTTCTTCGTTTAAAGTTGGTTCTTCACACGCCTTAAATATTATAATCAAATTATATGTGCAGGTAATCTGGCTGCCCGGTTCTAAGAACTTAATCTACTGGACTCACATACATTAAACATGACGGAGCAGTCCATCATATTGTGCTTATATATGTGTACTGTGACTACGTGTGTATAAATATAATGCATAGAAACATACTCGCGTATAAATCTGTGTTTAAACATGTAGATTCATTGAAAACCGTGGTCTATTAAAAAAACCAAGTGGAATTTGATGGATAAGCATTGGTTTAAGTTACTGAGACAGAAGAAGAGAAAGAGATTATGTGAAAAAAAAGGAATTAAATTTGTTCTGTAAAATAATGATGCCGAAATATTTAAAATGAGCCGATGGTTGTGTATTCAGAATAAAGGAGTGGCAGTTAATTCATACATTTTCTTGGAAAAAATGATGGGGTTAGAAAATCAGAAAAATCTATGTGACTGGAAGAGAAGGCAGTCGAATAATATTCTTTATTTGAATATACGGATGGGTACAGATGGGAATGTGTTCAGTGAAAATAGGTAGGATGAGCTGGATTATCTGTTTGATTATTGTATTGTGAATAGACAATGGATGAAAGTGTGTGAAGTGAGGAGAAGGCTGGTGATTCAGATTTTATGCCTGACAAAAATAACGATTACAAAAGGTGATCAGAAGAAAGTTTGACAAGCAAGGATAGGCGGTAGATTAAGATTTTTCTGAATTTTTCTTTTGAATGAAATATGAAGTGGGGAGAAGGTTGTGAAGTTCAGATATTTTTTTCTGAAAAATAATAAAGGAAACGGACGATCAAGACAAATTGCGTCAAAGGAGAAGAAGAACGTGATATTTATTTGTAATAAATAATGAAGGAAAAAATAATGAAAGAAAAAATAATGAAGGAAAAAATAATGAAAGAAAAATGATCAAGACAGCGTGTATCAAACGCGGAGAACGCCGTAAGATAATTTTTTTTCTGAAAAAAAAAAAAATGAAGGAAACAGACGATCAAGAGAAAGTAAATCGGGCGAGGAGAATGCCTTGAGATTTACATTTTCTTTGAAAAAATAAAGACAGAAACAGACGGTCAAGCAAAAGTGGTTCAAGCAAGGATCAGAATTTTCTGAAAAAAATAAGGAAATAGACGTTCAAGTGAAAATGCGTAAAACGAGAAGTTTGTGATATTGAGATTTTTGTTCCGGTAAAAATAACGATGGCGATAGGTGATCAGACGGAAGTGAAGCGATGGCTTTTGATACAGATTTTTTTTCCCTATGGGGGAAATGGTCATGAAAACAACGTTTGTTGGTTTATGAAAAAAATTAATTAGAACTATAATATAGAGATCCAGCAATGATGTATCAGCTACGCAGATGAAAGAGTGGATTACACTTATTTATTTGATGGGTTAAATGGAACCTTTATTGTATAGCTTATAAGGTAAATTATCTTAGCAAAACAAATTTTGGGAAACATTTATTTTAAATACTTTTTTTAGAAAAGAAAATCACATGTTTTTCAGTAAGTCATGCCACACAGAAACATTTCGAAAGATAAATCATCTCAATTCTACAAACATAGCACATCTATTGTTTCGGGCCAATTGGTGGTTTTGGAATATTGACTCTCCTGTTCAATATTATGCTTCCAATCGCAAATCTTCGACTGCGCTGATTCCATAACGCCACAGCAGCGAAGATTGATTTTGTCGGTGGGAGCCATCAAAATCACGCAACTCTAAGTCGTGACGCGAAAGTTTAGAGAGAAAGAGAGAGAAAAAGAAGTTTTGTATTGACTTTTATTGGGTCGAGGCTGTTTAATTGTACGTAAATGTTGTGTTATATATTCTATTATTTCCTCATGAGTCGAAAACTGTCCGGCAACTTGTATCGCAATCACAGATTGCGTAAACCGGTTTTGTAAATCTCGATCCGTTCCAGATTAAACGATGCCTCTGTGAAGCTCAAGTGGACGCAGCCATTCCAACAATCGCGCGCCAATAAACAACGTGTTCAGACAGCAAAGACGTTTATTTTGCGAAGAGAATGAGAGAAGAGATTACTTTCAACAGAACAATCTTTTGATTAATTGCTGATAAATATGCGTATTCCTTTGTACACGTTCTTTTTGAAGTGGTGCTTTTCATAACAAAAACACGGCCTGCTTTGGTCGATGCCGGTCATGGGGTTAATTCATTTTGAAAGAGGCAAGCCAAATTAAAGAAAATGCTCTCAGATGTTTTCAGAATCGCCGAGGAAGTGTGATCTTTGAAAAAATATATCTGTTTATTGTAAGAGAGATGTGATATGCGAAAAAGAATGGTAGGAAAGTTAATTCGAGGAAGAATATCTAAATCTTCATAATCTATCTAAACTTATTTATAAATGGAACTTTGTCTCTGTGTGTGTGTGTGTGTGTCCGTTACCTATAGACTCTGAAACGGCTGAACCGATTTTCTTAAAAATTTACACAGTTGTACTATAAGCGTCTGCGAGTGTTCTTAGCTCGGTTTTGTGTCGAGGTACCCCCAATAAATATCGAAAATCGAAAAAATCGGGTTATAGAAGGAATGGTCTGATTTTAATCAAATTTGATACACTGATAGACAAATACATAAGAAACAATATTCAGAAGTTTCAAGGTTACAGTTCTTACAATAGTGCAGAAAATCGATAATATATATATATATATATAAAAGGTAAAGTGTTTGTATGTGTGTCTGTTTATCTGCCTGTATGTCGGTATTTTTTTCAGCCCTTATATTTTAGCTTTTGCTTCGGGTTTGGCTCTAAGTAGGTATAATTGTAGTTCTTAGTCTCAGCCATGATACCATTTACTCAGAGGACTTATTTAGCCTTCAATATTCAGTTTACGACGAAAAAACTTATTTGATATCGATACCAGGAAATCAAAATTTGACCTATATCCATTCATTTTTCATTCAGTCTACGGTTTCGTTTTAACTGGAAACAACTATTGCTTTTTAGTCTTTCGTGCCAGCGTCCAAAGAGTCTGAGCTCCAGGACCATGGATTAGTTTTAAAGCTTTCATTACACCCGAGCAACTCCGGGATCTACTGCTAGTTGGGTATATATGATTATAATATTAGATTACCAAATGCTTGTTGTGAGAAAATAATGAAGATGAGGAAAATTCGGAAGAACGTAAATGAAGATTTTATTTTCTAGACAGTAATTAAACTAGTAAATTATAGAGATATATTCTCCCCAGTCCTAAAAAGGAACTGTAGCTGATATTACAAAAGGTTATTGACTCTCAAGGGATGTACGTTGTGATACAGTGGATATCGGCTCGGAACGAGAAATCGGGAAACCGAGTTCGAATTCAAGTTGAATTCATTGCATTCACTTACGCGTAAATACCCTTGGGAAAGTTAATAATCCGTCGCTTTCTTCCAGTTATTGGTTAAATAATAGGACAGATTGGGTTCTATAGCTTTGAATGGCAACCAGTCTACCGCAGAAAGCAATGGCAAACTACTGCGGGATTATCTTCTTCCCAGCCAGTCATGTCTCTTTCGAGACATGATCGCCCAAGTGCGTTTCACGTATGGCACTTAACTGACTGACTATCTTACAAGGAGATGCCTGTATAAGGAGTGGGACACAAACTTCCTTTGCAATAATTACCAGAAGACTGCACACGCTGTTTAGAAGCTGCTAAGCTGATTGGTTGTTACAAGTCACATGACCGACCAAGCCAGATTCTGATATCATGTGACTCATTAGAGTCGTAGGTACGCCACGTATACTCCACCCGCAGTAGAACTGGTGCTTCTTTATGCACGAGAGCCTGACTGAGTGCAACCCTCACCAATGTGGTTTGAATTCAGAGTTTTCATTCTCCAAGACCGGTTGCTCCCTAAGGCTATAGAACCCAGCCTGTTCTGCTATTTTACCAATAGTTTGGGGAGATGAGATCGATTCATACATTCCCCAGAAGTATTAGCACGAAATACTAATGTAATGGATTCGACTGGAATTCGAACTCGGTTCTCTGATTTCTAAATAATGAGCCGCTATTCAAGCGTAGTAAATAATAATTGAGGAATAGGAAAGTAACTTAACCTCACAATTTCTCCCCGATAATATATACAGAGCACAAAAAAGAAACGTTATACTTGATAAATAGTCAACACATGCGATTCGCTCAAAAAGTGTCGGATATATCTTTTTATGCATTACCTCTACAAGAATCTGATTATAAATAAAGAAATTAAAACAACTAAAGTATTTTTTAAATCGCCATAAGCAAAGCGACAATGCCACAAGAAGGCAGGGTGTTACAGGGAGTAAAAGCGAAAGTGAAAGATAATGAGAAGACTGAGAATGGGGAAGACTGAGATTCGGGAGGACTGAGGATGGGAAGGACTGAGAATGGAGATTGCTGGGAATCGGGATGGCTGAGAATGGGGAGGACTGAGAACCGAGAGGGCTGAGAATAGAGATGGCTGAGAATCAAGAGGGTAAAGAATGGGGATGGTTGAGAATGGGGAATGCTGAGAATGGGGAAGTCTGAGAATGAGGAAGGTTGAGAATGGGTAGGACTGAGAATGGAGATTGCTGGGAATCGGGAGTGTTGAGAATGGGGAGTATTAGAATAGGGAAAACTGAGAATGGAGAGAGTTGAGAATGGGGAGGTCTGAGAATAGAGAGGGCTGAGAATGGGGAGGGCTAAGAATGAGGAGGGTGGAGAGTGGGGAAAACTGAGAATGGGGATGGTTGAGAATGGTGATAGTTAAGAATGGGGAGGACTGAGAATGGGGAAGGCTAACAATGAGGAAGGCTGAGAATGGGGAGAGATGAGAATGAAGATTGCTGGGAATCGGGAGGATTGAGAATGGGGAGAACCGAGAATGGGGATCGTTGAGAATGGGGAGGATTAGTATGGAGAAAGCTGAGAATGAAGAGAGTTGACGATGGGGAGAGTAAAGTATGGGGAAGGCTAAGGATGGGGTGGGCTGAGAATCAGGAGGTTGGAGAATGGGGAGGACTGGGAATGGGGATAGTTGAAAATGGGGATAGTTGAGAATAGGGAGGACTGAGAATGGGGTGAGCTGAGAATGGAGATTGCTGAGAATCGGGAGGCTTGAGAATGAAGAGGACTGAGAATGGGGATGATTAGAATGGGGAGAGCTGAGAATAGAGAGAGTTGAGAATGGGGAGGGCTGAGAATGGGGTGAGCTGAGAATAAGGAGAGTGGAGATTGGGGAAAACTGAGAATGGTGATGGTTGAGAATGGGGGTGACTTAGAATGAAGAAAGCTGAGAATGGAGAGAGTTGACAATGTCTAGGACTGAAAATGGGGTATACTGGAATTGGGGAGCGCTGAGAATGGGGAGGATTCTTATTATATATAAAAAATTAAAACAACTAGAGTATATTTTAAAAGCACCCTAAACAAGGCGACAATGCTACAAGAACGCATGGCTGTTAAAGGGAGTGAAAGAGAAAGAGAAGACTAAGACTAGGGAGGGCTGAGAATGGGAAGAACTGAGAATAGATTGAACTGAGAATAGGGAATACTGATGAAAGGACGAAAGAGGAACAGGGTTCAAGAGGACAGAAGATGGTGTTTGAAGTTGCATATAAATTTTTAAAGATTGTAGTTATAGGGATGTGCGTTGTGGTACAGTGGATATCGGCTCGGAACGAGAAACCGAGGAGCCGAGTTCGAATTCCAGTTGAATCCATTGTATTCACTTACGCGTAAATACCCTTGGGAAAGGTATTAATCCGTCTATTCCTTCCAGTTATGGGTTAAATAGCAGAACAGATTGGGTTCTATAACCTTGGTCGGTAACCAGTCTACCGCAGAAAGCAATGTCAACTTACTGCGGGATAGTCTTTTGCCCAATCAGTCATGTCTCTTTCGAGACATGATCGCCCAAGCGTGTATCACGTATGGCACTTAACTATGTGATTGAGTTATAAGAGAAGCAAAACATTGGAAAGAGAGTTACAAATTGAGAATTGAAAGAAAATATATATTTACGAGTGGGCCCGTGCCTTCAAAAATGATGGCAAAATATTTATATCAATTTGCGTTCAAAATTACAACAACATATTTTGATATACCGATTATTGAGCTTCTTACATTAAAACACAAGAAAAAAAATATCCAAACCCATGATCGTGACAGGAGGAAAATACATCTGAAAAATATTCAAAATACCTACAATACAAATGTATTAAACACATTTTAATACAACGGTGTATTGGTCTAGTTTAATTATGTCCAAAATTATTACCTAATATATATATATATATATATATATAGTCATCCACATACAAGCCTGTTTCGCTGTATCACAGGACATCAGTGTGGCTAGAAATCAACTTGCTTCCAGCCGGGATCAAAACTCGACCAATTTGGTGTCAGTCGGAGACCTTAATGCCTAAGCCATAGGCCCATGAAATGAGAGAAGTGAAATTTTAGCGTGGTATATATATGCGGTGTATACACACGCCAGTCACCAAGAGAACTCAATTCATAACTTGAGAGTAACGCGTAAATCGCAGAAATGGTAATTTTTTAAAAATATTTCCTCCTAAAGAGATCATGATACATTAGTTATCCAAATACAAGTCTCTTTAGCTTTATCACAGCTCATCATTGTAGCTAGATATCCACTTGCTTCCAGCTGGGATCGAAACTCAACCATTTTGGTGTCAGTCGGAGTCCTTATATATGTGGGTGTGTGTATTTAGTGTATCGAGGCAGCAGATAATTTTCTAAACATATATTGCTAAATATAACAGACAATGAATGTCTATTATGTTTAATCATGAGCGATTCTAAACATCATCTTTTGATTTTAATTTCAGGTGAAAATAAAGACAAAAATTGTCCAACGTTTGGATATTTTTTTTTTATGTTGGTTTTAAGATTTCGGCTCACGTGAGTTATCTTTAGAGAGGTTACAGGGACGTTAACATAAAGACATCCACCATCAAAAATGATATTATCTTGTGCAGACACAAAACATTGCTATGCGACGATAACAGTCATCGAAAAGCAGACGCAGGTCGTAAATTTGTAATTTGATTCTATGACGTCATGCCACGCGAAAGACCAAAATGTCAACAGAACCATATGTCTAAATGCATTGCAATGTGTTGTGACTAAATTGAAATGTGATTTTATTGAGTGTGTTGCTTTGATGTAATGAAGATGGCCTCTAATATCTGAAGGTTCTTTTTACTATGTATGTGTGTGAGTATTATTGCGTTATCGACTAAAATCTGTCTAATATTACATACATGGCTATGTTTTTTCTAAAAAATGTTGTTTAATTGAACTATGATCAGAAAAGTGGCGGGGTAGGAGAGCGTGGCTGAAGTAAAACCAATATTTATGGTAGGTTTAGTATTAGTACCAGAGATAGAATCCCTGAACGAGAATGTAAATTGACACTACATTGGTTTTCTGTAGAGGACTTAGTTGTGTGGTTATAGGGTTATTAGAGACTATAAGGTCAGTTGTTTTAAATTCTTTATAATATATGATGAGCTTAATTTGTTTATTTTTATTAATTGGTTTAGCATTCTACCTATTATGTTTTTGGGTGTTGCTTCATCATATTTGTAATTATTATGTATTTGGTTGCAATAGTATAATTTTTTTTTTAATCGTATCACCCCGAGCAAGGCGGTAACGCCACTGATGTGCAGGGGGCTACGTAATAGTGAAAAGATTGGAAAAGAGAAAGCCGGAAACCACATCCTAAACAAGGAACAAGGGATGAGCCTCTTAACCTGTTCAATAGACGTGGGTGGAGTGTGAACCGGGCGATATAGTGTTATGTTTATTTTGGCGTACACAATTATTATTAGTATTATCAATATTATTAGAGGTATTATTAAGTTTACTGAGATACGTTTTCATTTTCTGATCAATGACGGAATTAGGAAATCCATTGTTAACAAGTGTTTGTTTAATGTCGTGAAATTCTTTATAAAATATGGCTGTGGAAGAAGATATCATTTGTGTACATTGAATTAAGTTTTTAACGCCTAAGATAACGTCGGGGGTATTCACTATTATAATTAAGAAGACACGAGTTTATGCTAGTTGGTTTCCTATATAGAGAAGTATTAAATCTATGTGTGCTAGAATCAATGAATACATCAAAGAATGGAATTTTATTATTAATATTAAGTTATAATGTAAATTTGAGGACAGAGTAACTTTCAAATTTGTTCTAAAGTTGTGTAATTTGTTCAAATTATGGATGAAATCGGGGAGCCGAGTTCGAATTTCCTTTTGCAAAACTTAAGTAACAGTTGCGTTGTGGTGCATTGAATATCGGCTCGGAACAAGGAAATCGGCGAGCCGAGTTCGAATTCCAGCTGAATTCATTGCATTCACTTACGCGCAAATACCCTTGCGAAAGGTATTAATCCGTCTATTCCTTCCAGTTATGGGTTAAATAACAGGACAGATAGAGTTCTATAGCCTTGGTCGGCAACAAGTCTACCACAGAAAGCAATGGCAACCTACTGCGGGATAATCTTTTGCCCAGTCAGTCATGTCTCGAGAGAGACATGATCGCCCAAGCGTGTATCACGTATGGCACTTAACTGACTGAATTTGATCAATATTTTTAGCTAAAATGAAAATGTCATCTATGTATTTTACATATATAGGGGTTTATTCAGTATTTTATTTTCTAAATTTGCCATATAATAATTAGAAAATCGGGGACGATATAATCTTAATATTATCAACACACATCTAATAAAAGCAGCCACACATCTAAAAAATATAACAAAAATTGACGTGCCGATAAAACGAATACGTTTGTTATTTTAAACAAACATGAATACCATTCCAAATTACAGCCCATTTTGGACAAATACAATACATTTAAAAAACTAACTAATAATACCACCTCCCAACTTAAAAAAAACAAACAAACTTATCAATAAACTTATTGCTGCAAACAATACCGAAACAAGATCCAATAAACTTCAGATTATAGGTGACTATAAACCTGGCTACCTTAATAGAAGTATTAAAACCTATAAAAAAGATCTTCTCTTCCGGCCTATCAATTCACAAATACCCACACCTATATATAACCTTTCTAAAACACTTAACAGACTAATTACTCCCTACCTTCCAAGTAAATATAGTATTAACTCCACGAATAAATTTATACAAATTTTCCATTCCGTAAAATCTAACAACCAATTAATCGCATCTTTGGATGTCCAAAACTTATTCACTAATGTTTCCGTCCATGAAACAACTGACACCATTATCCGTGATGTATACAGTCATACTGCTTTCCCACCAATCAATATTTAACCCACTATTAAAAAAATCATGTACCACTAAAGTACACTTTCATGACCTCTAGGTAATATTTATACTCAAATAGATGGTATTGCGATGGGATCTCCTTTAGAGCCCCTCTTTTCTAATTATTATATATTTTTTATACGAAAATTTGCGTTCGTCTTTATACTTCAAAAGTGTTTTCAGCGATTTTGATTCATTTTTACTCAACGTGTCATCTAATTTTTTTTGTTTTAAATCACTATTTTTTGCAATGGTTCGCGATTTTTTATTTTTACCGCGTTCGAATTTAGTGGGTCTGTGTGTGTCTCTTAGGTTTTTCATGTTGTTATGTTGAGGGAAGACTTGTATTTTTTATAAATATTTTTTCTGCATCATGAACGTGTCATAAAATGCATTTTGGTAGATACGCATTACTCTGAATTTACTTCCACTACATTCGTGTAAATGTTGGGAAACGTAAACTTTTCTGTAATTGACTAGTTTAATATCACTTATGTGCAGGGCGATTCTTTTATTCAGGTTTTATGTCGCCCCACGTATATTTTTGCGCATTAATCGCATTTTAGATCATAAATTTCTTTTTAGAGTTGCAGCTCAGAATTATTCTTATTTCGAATGTAGATGTGTTTTTGAACTTGAAGTGGTTTCTGTCTATTATTATATTGCATATCCCACATCTTTTTGTTGCATTTTGTGACCTCCTGTGTCTTGTGTTTCTCGAATTTCAAGAGGTTAGTATGTTTTTTAAATTTAGGGGTTGGCGTTTGCTTTTAATTATTTTAGTTGTCTTTAAAATTTCCCTCATTTTATCATTTTTTTGAGTAATACTGTCTTTTTATTGTTGTAAATAATTTTGGGGTTGCTATTGTTGCATGCGAATAGCTATTCGAGAATGTTTTCTTTTTCATGCATTTTGTTTTTGTCTTGGATTCTGGAAAGATTCTAATACTATTTCTTCTGCCAGTTGGAAACCTTTGATTCTTAGTCGAGTGGGGTATCTTCTTATTTGTAGTGCTTTTCGTAGTTCCTCTAGGCGTATTTTACGAAGAGTTTGTCACATACTATTGTGCAAATTCGTCGTGCTAGAGAGTAAGGAGTTGATTTTAGACAAATTTTAGGATGGAGTCTCTAGAAATAGATGTATTTTTTTGTTTTTTTTAATCACCCCAAGCAAGGCATTCCACTGCCACTATAGCGCAGGGGGTTACATAGAGGGATTGGGTATAAGAAATGTCAGAAGGAGGGTGATAGACGACTTAGGATGTACATAGGGAGAGAGTTGGAGAGAGTGGGTGTGAGTTAGTGTGTTAGGAGGTGTCTATTGACCTTACATTTAAACTCCTGGAGGTTGTAGCCGTCGGGGAAGCAAGCATGCGGTAGGGAATTCCACAGGTGGGAAGTGCGAGGAAAGAAACTGTTGGAGTAGAAATTGCGGTTACATTTCATCGGTTTCACTGTAAAAGGGTGGGGCCTAGTTGCCAATCTAGTATCTCGCGCAAATTCACATCTAGGGGGCACCAGTGATTTAAGTTCGTCAGAGCAGAAGCCATGAAAGTATTTATAGAGGCACAGAGAAGACACATCACGCCGGTGAGAGAGATACTGCAGGCGGTCAGCCAAGTCGGTATCAATCACATTACAGATTCTTCGCTGTATTTTGTCAAGAACCTCGAGGAGAATAGAAGGGGCACCCGACCAGATGAGGCAGCAGTACTCAATACACGGGCGGATGGTGGATTTATATAAGTGCAGGATAGATTCAGGCGGAAAGAATTTCCGGGCCCTGCACAGAGAGCCGACTTTCATAGCTGCGGATTTAGCAATGGATTCGACGTAGTCATTCCACTTGAGGTCCGCTGAGAGTGTCAGGCCAAGCAGGCGTAGTGATTTACTCTCTGGGAGGCAAGCCTGTTCCATGCGGTTGTCTGTGGTAGTTAATTGACAGCAGCTTCGTTTTGGAAGAATTGAATTTTACGAGCCATTTCGTACTCCAATCCACCACGGATTGGAGGTCCTTCTCAAGCTCGGCAGCGAGGGTGTTGGGTGTTTGTGGGTTTATGGTAAATGTCTGTGATGATGTAATTGTTTTTGTTTTTTATGAGTATGTCTAGGAATAGCAATTTTAGTGTGAACTTAATTTTGGGATGCAAGATTGTGTATTTAATTTTATGCCAGCCTGTGTTGATCTCTAAAAGATAAAAATTAGCTAGATATCTCTTACATGATTTAGTGAATTCTGTTTTTATGTCTTCCCCATATTTGTGTCCTACTTGGTTGTATAAGTTTTCTTCTAGATGTGCTAGTGTGAGTGTTGCATATGTCGGTGCCATTTTTGTTCCCATCACGGTACCGTTCATAAAAAAAAACTTCCCTGTTCGTGCGTTTGAAAAACGGAAAAATAAGTTATTTTAAATCGCCTGAAGATACCGAAAAGTTGAAACCTAGGTTGCGGAATGAACTAATTTCCACACACACACACACACACACACACACACACACATATATATATATATATATATATATATATATATATATATGAAATCCATAAGCTTGGATGTGTCGGCGAAATAAAGGATAATGACTCGGAATTCCAGTTCCTTTCGGAGTTGTTGTATTCACGTACGCGCCAATACTCTTCGGAAAATATGTAATCACCTCTTCTCCCCCCCGCTATGGGTTAATTAATAGAAGTTCTTTCGCTCAATCATTATTATCCCCTAAAAAATCTTACAATGTAAATGTTTTCTGGGCTTTAAGTAACCTGCAAAAATGTTTATTAGCCGATAAACAAATCAACTGTAATACAACTCACTCAACTGTAAAACAAATAAATTAAACGTAAAAAAATCAATTAACCGTAAAACAATAATGCAGATGAATATTTGTTTTGGTTTTTAAAAGCAGTGCCAAATGAAATCAACAATATCTCAGAGACTAACCGGTAAAACAATCGAATAAAATGTGAAGTAATATGCTAAGTAACTCCAGTGAGTTACTCTGGATCCTTTCAAGGCTGGTCAAGAGAGGAATTTAAATCGATTGATCGATAAACCTAAAAATGTATACCTATGGATAATCAACATGTTTATGCCTTAAAATGACTGGGTGGTGAATGTTACTTACGATAAACTGTTCAAGTGACTGAATTTTGACTATATATGCCAAAAGTATATGCAGAAATTAAAATTTATCATAGAGTATGAAACACAAAATATTCCGGGACTTTGTAATTCACACAGATCACCCAAACCAAGCCAGAAGATCGGGTCTGATATAAACAAACAACAACAAGAAAACAAGGCTAGACATTGGAGTTTACTGTTTCAAAAGATGGCTACTTCTGAAAGAAACTGTCCGAGAGAGTAGGAAATTGAGGCATTCCTGTCAGTCGTTATGAGAGTAATGGGAAGAATACGAAAGAGCCTATAAAAATAGCTTGAATTTTAAAGATTGCTGAATATTGAGGAATCTTGTTGTCACTTGACCTCAAGTTTAAGCCACCTGTTATGGACGCTCTAAAACAACAACATCAAATATCAGCAGCTTCCATCCTGAATTCTGTTATATCGATGGACTTGGGAAAAATGTAGGTACATAGGGAGTAACTATAGTGAGATAGTCTAGATCCATACTAGGCGCCCAAAAGAAAGGAACTTAGAAACGAATAATCCTGGCCAACCGGCATTGTCTTAAATAACAAGAAATCTAATGAAAGCCTAGATAATGTCTACAAAGAGAGACTCTGGATACTTCCTAACTGGAAAGAGATGGACAAATCAATAGACCAAAGAATAGAGAAAATAAATACTTAAAATCTTAAAGACAAGAATAACCAGTAAACATCTAATAACCAGTAAACATCACGCAACAAATTCCGCGTCTAACTAATAAAAGAACAACTTTTATGCAACATTCGACTGTATTCATCAACATAGTCTCCTTCTAGAGTGATACACTGATTCCAACGCTTCCCTAACAATTCAATGCCTTTTTTGTAAAACGATTTGTCTTTGGCTTCAAAATACGCCTCAGTTTCCAATATCACTTCTTCACTGGAGCCAAATCTCTTTCCCGGGAGAATTCTTTTGAGGTCTGCAAACAGCCAGTAGTCGCTGTGCACCAGATCTGGAGAACAGGGTAGATGCGGAAGCAATTCGAAGTGCAATTTATGTAGTTTTGCTATCATTGAGATCGACTTTTGACGCGGTGCGTTGTCTTGGTGAAAGAAAACCTTTTTTTTCATCATTTGTGGCCGTTTTTTGTCGATTTCTTTCTTTAAACGAAACAATAATGCTATATAATATTCATTATTGATGGCCTTTCCTTTCCCAAGGTAATCGATGAACCAAATACCTTGCGCATCCCAAAATACAGAGGCCAAAACCTTACCTGCCGATGTTTGCGTCTTTGGTTGCTGTTGACGGTTTTCATCTGCTGCTGTCCATTCAGCTGACTGCCGATTTGACTCCGGTGTGAAGTGGTGGATCCATGTTTCATCCATTGTCACATATTTACGCAAAATCTCGTTCTTTTTGCGTTGAAACAGTTGCAAACAATACTCTGAATCTTTGACGTGTTGTTGTTTTTGATTGACTCTGAGCAAACGCCTACTTTGATAACAGCATTCTCATTGACAAATGTTCATGCAAAATGGTGAATACACTGCCTTCTGACAAGTTTAACTCCTCTGCTATCTCACGCAACTTCAATTTACGGTCGACCAAAACGAGTTTGTGAATTATTTTGTTGTTTTCCGGGAGAACTACCGATTTTGGGTGACCTGAGCGTTCAGCATCATTTGTGTCTGTACGACCGCGTTTATAATCAGCATGCCACCTCTTAACAGTTGTTTCCGATGGAGCAGAGTTCAAATAACACTTACCAAGTCATTGCTTTGCTTGAACAATATTTTTTCAATCAGAACGCAATGCTTTATTAAAACATGAAATTTAGATTTTTTTCATTACTTTGAAAATTTGCAACAGTAGCTTCACTTAAGTAACTGCAATTTGTAAACTGATAACCCGACTGAGCCCAAATTTTGTCACGTACCATTTGAAGGTTAGTACTTCATAAAAATTATATGGATGTTATATTAGTGGCTCCATCTATATGTCAGGCTCGGGACTTATTGAGTGATGTTTTATGGGGAGTGTTTGTAGTGAGATATTCTGGATCTCTCCTAGGCTGGACAAAAGTAGAAATTAAATCGTTGATCAAAGAACCTAAAACTGAGTGATCATATATCCAAGATATAATTTCAAATACTACTTAAAGAGATAAAAAGAAGACGCATTCTTATCGATAACTGTTTAATCTGCTTTATCAGAATCAATCTTGCACACATACAAATTTGCTATTCGCACGTGCATTGAATACTGTTGCCGTATCTGGTCGGGCTCTCCTTCTATTCATCTCAGAATTATCGAGAAAATTTCATAGAAGCATTTGCAATGTGAACGACTTCAGTCATTTTCCCACGGACGGGATGTGGCCTCCCTTTGTCTTTTCTACAAATTTTTCACGGTTTCTGCTCTAACAAGCTTATTATCCCTGGTGCTCCCCTTTATAAGAATTTACTTGAGCAATTAGATTGGCAACTAGGTTTTACTATTTCACAGTCCAAACAGTCAAATGTAATCGCCATTGCTACTCAGTTTCTTTTTATTTACATTCCGCCTGTGGAACTCCCTTCTGTATACTTGCTTTTCTTATATCTAAAATCTCCAAGAGTTTAAGTGCAACGTCAATTCCCATGTTTTATCTCCTTGATTCTCGTGTTTCTTCTATCCTTTCCCCGACACCCCGTGTATCCTGTTTTTCTTCCTTCTCGCTCTACTCTCACGTAACGCCTTGCGCATCAGTATTCTAATCTTTTTCTTATCCATTCTCCGTCACCGCCTGTATTTTGTTCCTCTTTTTTTCGTCCCCCTCTCATGTAACCATCTGCACATTAGTGGCTGTACTACTTTGCTTGGGTAGAAACGATTATAAAAACAGAACTCAAGGAACACACGCGTCAGAGCAGAGAAGGGATTCTTACTGTCGTAATTTGATTATCTAAGCGCCGCTTAGATGTGGCATAAAGGTTGAATGTATGGGAGTACCTAGTGAGGATCAAACCCACTACTCAGTTGTAATTGGCTTTAGCAAAACAAGCTTGTTAATCTTTACGTCACGTCAAGTTGTGTCCTTAAGAAAGTGAAAAGTCATTGAAGAAAAGCCAACAGTCAGAGGAAAAGAGAGGAATTCAAAAGGAAAAAAGAAAAAGAAAAAAATTTGACTTATAATCTCAGAGATAAATACAGAATCTTATAAACGATGCAAGAACCAAGGGCAGATTTTTTAAACAATTTCCTAGGGGAGATATGTTCACCTATTGTCCGGTTTACACTCCTCCTCGGCCTTTTGATCAGGAGTAGATTTTTATCCCGGGTTGCTGTTTTAGTTTGGGTTTAAAGTCTCCTACAACTCTATACTTCTAACGTCTCTGCTTGAATTCTGACCCTTCTAATGCTTACTTTAGTTCTATACTTCTAACGTCTCCGACTGAACTCTGAAATACTATTCTCTAATTAAATCCTAATCATTTCAAGTTTTCAGTTAGTCTTTATCTTTTCTGCATAGTCCCATGAATTTCACTTCTTGCCCTTTCGCACACTCTTGCAACATCACACCGTAACTGTTAGGGGATGCTCACTTACTTCTCTTGTAAAGGACATTAACTCAAAATACTTAAGTTACTTCTCTTGTCTGTTAGTGGGAGCGCGGTACTTCTGAATTCAACAAGGGTGCAAGATTGCAGGCACGTGTAATTCATGGTTTTCGATCAAACAAATCCATGCTGTTCTGAAACCATATATGAATAAAAAGTATTTTATTATCTGTTAAAACACACTTGTCTTTTATTTTTATTCGTTTTTGTTCATTCAAACAATCTGAGATATAACAGTATCCCACTATTTTGAGTGGCTCTAGCGCCTTGTATTGGTTGAACATTAGTAAAAAATAAATTCGATTGAAGTAAAAATAGAAGAGAAAGGTTATTTTAGACTGCAATAGGATCGCTTGACCTCTGAAGACGTCCGAATTTTCTTGCAGCCAAATCGACTCATCATTTAGCAGAAGTGGTTCTAGTTGAATTGATGGCCTCTGTCTATGGAGAGCAAAGTAACATGTAATTTCCTTGACTATATACATTTTCTGTCTTGTTTCCGTGTATAAGGATTTTTTAAAATTTTACCAAAATTATCAAATTTAATATTGAATTTTATATCTTCTCCACCGCTCTTACCGGCTGTTCTTATCTGGAGTTGTTATTTGTGTGAGGGACAGCATTGCGCATGCGTACCGTTCTTCAAAGATTGGCATCCTCTGATTGGCAAACATGTTCCTCGTTTTCTTAATCAGACATTTTCCTATTGAACCTACTGTACTCATCAATTCAATTTAGTACGAAGTAAAAAATTAAAACTTACTTCGGATATAGATTTTAAAAAATTCAAATCTTCATTAAATTTTAGCATTAATTTTTTAGTTTACTCTTCAAACCGACATAAAATTGGATACTGAAAGGCCGAGTTTAACATTTTCTAGGGCTTTATACTTATATGTTCCATCAGATGTTGGTAATATATATATATATATATATATATATATATATATATATATATATATATATATATATATTCAAATAAAACTCCGAAAATTACATGTCGTATGGCCATATATATATTTTTTTCTCGTAATATATATCTTTTATATATAAATTTATCGTATATATATATATATATATATTTGTCCTATGTATATATATATCTTTTTTTGTGTGTGTGTGCTTGTGTGTGTGTGTGTGTGTGTGTGTGTGTGTGTGTAATTTTCATTTTATTAAACGATAAAAGAAGAAAACAGTTTCTGTATATTAAGTACAGAAGTTTTACCCCTTAAATTTTTCCACTTTTTTTTATTTTTGCGTCTATCAAACTGAAAATACCGAAAGAATATAGCACGAGATATAAGAACGCTCTGTGATATAGCTATTACATCTTCATTGATTATGTCTTATACATAGCATCTTTAATTTTATAATATAAAAAACGCACGCATATATATGTGTGTGTGTGTGTGTGTGTGTGTGTGTGTGTGTGTGTGTGTGTGTGTGTGTGTGTGTGTTTCTTTATTTTTCTCTTTTTTAAACTTCAAAATCTTCAATTATCCAGAAAATCTATTTTATTTTTAGCTCCTCATTTGAAGGAGAATGTAAGTCATTTACTTGTCATTTGATAATAGCCGTCATGTGTGTGTGTCCATATGTGTGTGAGTATACAACTGTTTATATGTATATGTCAGTGTGTGTGTACAAGTCTTTACATGTGTACGTCCGTGTGTGTATGTGTGTGAATAAGTGTTTATATGTGTGTGTCCGAGTGCCGTTGTGTGTATATGTACAAGCGTTAATGCGTGTGTCTTCGTGTGCATGTGTACAAGTGTTTACGTGTATGTGTACCTGTTTGTATTCTAAATTATTCTTCTATAAAAATCAAATAAGAAAAGACAATTTATTTGGTTCCTAACTTTTGACAATTTCTTTTAATTATATTGATGAGAATGAAGACGATGATTTAATGAAGATTTCACTAAGATATTATCATCCGCAGCAACAACAGTTAATAATGATAATATTAATAATGATAACAGCAATAATGATAATGATAAAAACAACAGCAATAATAATAATAATAATAATAATAATAATAATAATAATAATAATATCATCAGTGAATCTAATTATGAGAACTAGTAACAGAGCATACCAATTTATGAATCCGACAGAAAAAGTCAAGTACTTACAGTAGATTGCTGATCAGACATGATTCGAAAAAAAAAATAAAAAGTGAACAGAAATCGATTATTAAAGCAAGTTTTTTTTTCTCGGAGATATAGGAATGGAAATTGGTGTAGTGGATGGCCCAGCGTATATTGACAAGCAGAAGAAAACTCACGAGAATCAATCAGAAATAAATTGCCATGCAATCCAATCAAATATTAGCGAAATCCATTACGTGAATCTTTTCACAACTTTTGTTCAGTGCTTTGTTTCTGATGAAGCCATTCGGTCGAAACTTAACTTGTTTAAAATATCTCTATCGCGATGTCAAGGGTCATGTTTGGTTTTGAATTCTGAGTTGCCATTCTTCTAGACTAATACGCATCCACAGCTAGAGACACCAGTCCACTCTACTATTTAATCTAAAGGGAGAAGAAATAGATTCATACGTTTCCTGACGGCAATTGTGCGTGAGAGAACTTGAGTGGATTTTGCATTAGTCCCTCCGATATCTCATTCCGAGTCACTGTATATTACACCAACCACACATCTCAACTAAGGATGTGCGGTTTTAAATTCTGATTTGCTCTTCTTCTAGACATAGTCATACACGGATAGGTAGACGAGTTCGCATTAGAGTTTAATCCATTACGAGTAAGAAAGAAGAGATAGATTTTCCAGGGGTATTTGCGTTGTAAGGGAACTCGGCTGAACTCCGCACTCCTATGTATATTACACCAACGGCACATCCCAATTAAGTTGATCAATGAGAAATTACGGAATTTAATTTCCAAAGCCCGGAACAATATTATCAGAAACACTTCTATTGAACAGGTGAAGAGGCTCATCCCTTGTTTCCTGCTTAGGATGCGGTTTCCGGTTTTCTCTTTTCCAATCTTTTCACTCTTTTCTTTATTTTTTTTTCAATTGGAGTAGATAGACTAAACTATCGCCCGGTTCACACTCCACCCACGTCTATTGAACAGGTGAAGAGGCTCATCCCTTTGTTCCTGTTTAGGATGTGGTCTCCGGCTTTCTTTTGTCCAATCTTTTCACTCTTTTCTTTCTTTGTTTTCTTTCAATTGGAGTAGATAGACTAAACTATCGCCCGGCTTCCACTCCACCCACGTCTATTGAACAGGTGAAGAGGCTCATCCCTTGTTCCCTGTTTAGGATGTGGTTTCTGGTTTTCTCTTTTCCAATCTTTTCACTCTTTTCTTTATTTTTTTGTTTCAATTGGAGTAGATAGACTAAACTATCGCTCGGTTCCCACTCCACCCACGTCTATTGAACAGGTGAAGAGGCTCATCCCTTGTTTCCTGCTTAGGATGCGGTTTCCGGTTTTCTCTTTTCCAATCTTTTCACTCTTTTCTTTATTTTTTTTTCAATTGGAGTAGATAGACTAAACTATCGCCCGGTTCACACTCCACCCACATCTATTGAACAGGTGAAGAGGCTCATCCCTTTGTTCCTGTTTAGGATGTGGTCTCCGGCTTTCTTTTTTCAAATCTTTCCAATCTTTTCACTCTTTTCTTTCTTTTTTTTTTCTTTCAATTGGAGTAGATAGACTAAACTATCGCCCGGTTCACACGCCACCCACGTCTATTGAACAGGTGAAGAGGCTCACCCGTTGTTTCCTGCTTAGGATGCGGTTTCCGGTTTTCTCTTTTCCAATCTTTTTACTCTTACGTAGCCCCCTGCGCATCAGTGGCGTTATCGTTTTGCTTGGGGGTGATATGATTAAAAAAAATGTAACATTTCTTAAGAAAGAAAAACAGGATGTGAAAAAATGAGAAGAAATAAATGCTACAGAAGAAAGAACAATAATCTTAGGAGGTAAGTACTAATCTTAGAATAATCTTAGAGGTAAGAATAATCTTAGAATAATCTTTAGAGGTTAGAATAATCTTAGAATAATCTTAGAGGTAAGAATAATCTAGAATAATCTTAGAGGTAAGAATAATCTTAGAATAATCTAGAGGTAAGAATAATCTTAGAATAATCTTAGAGGTAAGAATAATCTTAGAATAATCTTAGAAGTAAGAATAATCTTAGAATAATCTTAGAGGTAAGAATAATCTTAGAATAATCTTAGAGGTAAGAATAATCTTAGAATAATCTTAGAGGTAAGAATAATCTTAGAATAATCTTAGAGGTAAGAATAATCTTAGAATAATCTTAGAGGTAAGAATAATCTTAGAATAATCTTAGAGGTTAGAATAATCTTAGAATAATCTTAGAGGTAAGAATAATCTTAGAATAATCTTAGAGGTAAGAATAATCTTAGAATAATCTTAGAGGTAAGAATAATCTTAGAATAATCTTAGAGGTAAGAATAATCTTAGAATAACTAGAAGTAAGAATAATTCAGAATAATCTTAGAGGTAAGAATAATCTTAGAATAATCTTAGAGGTAAGAATAATGTTAGAATAATCTTAGAGGTAAGAATAATCTTAGAATAATCTTAGAGGTAAGAATAATCTTAGAATAATCTTAGAGGTAAGAATAATCTTAGAATAATCTTAGAGGTAAGAATAATCTTAGAATAATCTTAGAGGTTAGAATAATCTTAGAATAATCTTAGAGGTAAGACATCCTTAGAATAATCTTAGAGGTAAGAATAATCTTAGAATAATCTAGAGGTAAGAATAATCTTAGAATAATCTTAGAGGTAAGAATAATCTTAGAATAATCTTAGAGGTAAGAATAATCTTAGAATAATCTTAGAGGTAAGAATAATCTTAGAATAATCTTAGAGGTTAGAATAATCTTAGAATAATCTTAGAGGTAAGAATAATCTTAGAATAATCTTAGAGGTAAGAATAATCTTAGAATAATCTTAGAGGTAAGAATAATCTTAGAATAATCTTAGAGGTATAACAATCTTAGAATAATCTTAGAGGTTAGAATAATCTTAGAATAATCTTAGAGGTAAGAATAATCTTAGAATAATCTTAGAGGTAAGAATAATCTTAGAATAATCTTAGAGGTAAGAATAATCTTAGAATAATCTTAGAAGTAAGAATAATCTTAGAATAATCTTAGAGGTAAGAATAATCTTAGAATAATCTTAGAGGTAAGAATAATCTTAGAATAATCTTAGAGGTAAGAATAATCTTAGAATAATCTTAGAAGTAAGAATAATCTTAGAATAATCTTAGAGGTAAGAATAATCTTAGAATAATCTTAGAAGTAAGAATAATCTTAGAATAATCTTAGAGGTGTGAATAATCTTGAAATAATCTTAGAGGTGTTAGTCAATCTTAGAATAATCTTAGAGGTAAGAATAAGCAGGAAAATGAGATGTATGAGAAATATCGAGACTTAGATACTTTGGATCCCCTCTTAGGCTGGACAACAGAGGAACTTACATCGATGGACCGAATACTACAGAAGAATTAGTAATATCCCAGAGAAGTGTATTAGCGAAAATCTAATAAAATGCCAATATATGTAGTAATAACAACAAATTGTTTGAGTTTTGTTTAACGACATATCAACACCTCTGTGGGTTATTTAATACCAAAAAGTTGGGGTATTAAGTTTTTTTTTAATGTTCGGTTATAGTGAGAAGGTTGGTTTAGTCAGATTTTAATGAAATGTTTTTGTTTTTATTCTTTCGTATTTTAGAAAACTGAAAATTTATTCTAGTTTGTATTAAAAATGTTTTGCTGAGAAAAAACTTTTCTTTCAAAAATGTGTTGTAATAATTTTTTCTTCAAAAATGTATATTTCTTTTAAAAAAGTCTATTTTTATGTATATATTTCTATAAAAGTCTATTTTTATACTTTCATAGTGTTTTGACTCCAGATTTGCCCATAGCTGGAACCCTAACAGGTGCTACCACTTCGGGTCAGGATGAACCTGAGAACAATAGCAATTAAGAGATGGTTTTATGCTCCTCACAAACTCCCAATCAGAGGCTTGCTGCCGGATGCAGTTTACCGTCATGCCCAGGACCATAGCAACAAATAAATCACTAAATAATTTCTTAGTACTGGACCATGTAGGAGTATGAACCCCCCCCCCCCAAAAAAAAAATTATTAATAGTAAAATAAAAATCAAAACTTATGGAATAAAATTACTTTAAAATATGGGTAAGAGTGATAATTAATAATAAAGAAAGAAAAAAGTGAGATCAATGTTTCTCTCTTCAACTTCGAAGCGGATGTTTGGGAACAGTGCTCTAATAGACGATATAGCTCCCACCAGATAAGTGTGTGTGTGTGTGTGTGTGTGTGCGTGAGAGAGAGAGAGAGAGAGAGAGAGAGAGAGAGAGTCAAACACGTACACACATTTAAAGGGTTCAAAATTTCTGGCACCTGAAGAAGGTCGAAACGTCATTCGTATTCTTTTATTTTAATTTTAATTAAGAATTTTTTAAAAACAGATTTTCGACTTCCAGAAAACGTGGCAATATTAATTATTTTTCTTTTGGTCGAAAATTTGGATTGAATTGAACATTGAAATACACCAGCGTAATTGTTTACCAGTAGAGAAATTTGATCTAAACCAAAGTTAAGCTGTTATATTTGGGTCATCAGAAAACAATGGAGGTAAACGAAATAATAATTTTTGATAAAAAGGATTTTGGAGTAGACTGAACATCGAGATGTATCTTGTTTACTAATGGTGAAATTTGATCTAGGCATAAGATATGGTCGTTATATTTAGGTCATCAGAGAAAAATAGAGGTGAACGAAATATTTTCAACTAAAAAATTTGAAATAGCAAAGAGAACTTTAAAATTCGCATGATTTTCGATGAAGTAAACAAACACCCGTAATCACTTGTGAAGAGCACGTGAATGACCTGGATTATAACCCACCGGTTCTCTATATAAGCGCGTCGTAATGCTGAAGTAAGACAGTCGGTTCACGACCGTAGAAGCATACGGTTGTGTGTCATCGGATCTCTTCGATGAGGTGGGATGCTGAAAAGAGAGAGCAAAACCGTGTGAGCGTGAGGTTGAGTCACCTTCCCCCGTTGGAGTAAAGTTGCTGAAAATTCGGACCAATCAACCACCTAACCGAAGACGTCTTTGTATGAAAAAGGAGAATGAAATATTTTTTATAAAAACCAGGAAAACAACAACAACAAAAAAAGGAAAACAAAAAGAAACAAAAAAACAGTCGGATAGTCACCTGTGAATTTAAAAGAACGACAAACCCACCATAAACTAGTGACTACCCGACGTGAAATTCAACACCCATATATATATATATATATACACAGAAAAAATTTTGTTTGGACTTTATATTTTACTTGCGTTTGGTCCTATTGTTTCAGACGGAGACTTGTTGCACATTGTACTTGTTGTGCGATGACGACGGAAAAACAAGGAAGAGGAAGAAGATTATGAAATGCTTTTATGAAACTGATGTTCTGTGAAGAGGTCGGCTTGAGTAGTTCCTGACAAGGAGATTTATGATTTGAAAAACGTCGCCTCGAATTTGATGCGGATTGTAGAAATTTGATAGTCTCCCAAGGACTATGAGAAGTATCGTCCTAGCGTTCGCATTGAAAAACCGCTGAGTATATGAATGTCCGTCACCAGCCCAGCAATATCAGAATTGGATCAGTCATCGTTTGTACCAGCGTTTTATTTGAGAAGAATCGATTCCGTCAAAAGAGTCTGAAAAACATTGTTGAAAAGAGTTATGTATTTTCTGAGACGATTTAACAACAAATGAGCCATAAACACACTCTCCATCTGTCTAGACTCCAGTGTGTGAGTTGTTATGGTAAAACCCTTTACTTTCTGTAACCTTTTTCTTGTTCTATTCTTTTCTTGTATATAAAAGACATTAACAGTTCAACCATCGAACAGTTTTTTGTTCGGCTTTCTACGGACATTCTTTTCTTCTTCTTTCTATTTCTTTTTACTGTATTCTAAATGTTTAACACTGGCTTCCCCAGCCGTGTCTATATCTTCAGTCGAACGCGAATGAACAACACGTCTGCTTTTTGGATCTAATAATCACAACGTGTTTAAACCAGTGAGCCGGTTGACTGACCTGCGGATACTCAGGGACCTACGGCAACCCTCTGAGTTCGGTTAAGGTCGAATAGACACCTCAACCCAAAGAGGAAGACGCTGAAGGTTGAGAGGCCAGAGTGGAAGAGTTAAGTCTGGTGCACGTTGACACGTGGGAATAGCCCGAGTGGCGTGAGTGTTAAAGGTGGTGCCGTCGTGACCAGGATTTAACTCGTGGGGGCCAGAGTGTTAAATCTCTGCATACATATATTTGCTTTGAAATACACAATTTTTTCTGAAATGTATACGGAAACCTTTTACCGTTTTAGTTTGCGCTTATTTTGTTGTTTACTGAATATGTTTTATTTGTAATTTATATATTTCCGTTGCGGAAATGATGATGTTTTTCTTTAACTTAGACACCCTGACTACGTATATAAACAAATAAATTAAAAATATGTTGGATTTAATTCATTTCGTAACGGATTTCGTAAAATTTTGTAAAATAAATTGTTTTTGTTTACAATAGTATACGAAACAGAGCAGATATTAATATTTTAAAAAATCGGAAATATGTGCTTCGAAAAGCACTATTCGTGTGCAGTTTGATTCTAATTCGAGCGATCTAATTTGTTATCTAATGATGCCTTCCACTAAAAGACACGGGTTCAAATCCTGCCGGAGGATGTATATTTTCCTAACAAGATTTCTCGAATATTAAGGCTAGTAGATGTAAATAAATAAAAAACAGAGAATCTACTCAAATATGAGTATCCATTAAAAATGTACTACTTAATAATACAAAAGACAGAGTATCTACTTTAATATGAATAACCATTTACATTAATGCTTAAATAAGACACACACACACACACACACACACACACACACACACACACACACACACACACACATATATATATACTGTCAAAATATTTATTTAAAATTGTTAAATACGGATTTATTTTCTAGAAATCACACTCTTCTAGAAGTGTTATGTCAATCTTTTTGTTTATTATTATTATGTCGTTTTTCATCATATTTCGATTTCTGCTTTGGTCTCACTACCAACCAAGTCTGCGGGGAGACCTAAGGCAGGTCGTGGCGTGTTGTTATGACTCCATTTCATGTTTTTTCTATCTTCCCTATCTTCCCTAGCATTACATAGATAAAGTTTTCCTTAGTGTGTGGGCTGTACTTAATAAGACAATTTTTGTATATCTCTTAAGCTGGGGTTTCCAGGGATTCTTTCAATGTGTTGTTTTGTTCCATTTTTTATCATTCCAAGTGCACCTACTATCACTAGCACAACTCTTGTTTTCAATTTCCACATTTTTTCTATTTCAATTTCCAGGTCTTTATATTTTGACAGTTTTTCAAATTCCTTGATTGCTATGTTACAATCCGCTGGACAAGCCATATCAATTAATAGACAAGTTTTCTCCTTCTGGTTTTTAACAATAATGTCTGGCCTGTTTGCTTCAATTTTTCTGTCTGTGTAGATGGTGTGATCCCATAGAATGGTTACATCTTCTATTTCTGTAATCGGTGCTGGGTGATGTTCATACCAGTGTTTGTTTACAGATTTTCCATAATGTTTGCACATTGCCCAATGTAAATATTGCCCAACTCTATCGTGGCGATATTTATATTCATTTGGAGCAAGCACAGAACAGCTTGAGATTAGGTGGTCTATTGTTTCTTGGTACTTATCACAAAACCTGCATTTTGGATCCATATTATTATGCATAATATTTGCCTGAAAATTTCTAGTGAAAAGACTTTGGTCTTGTGCTGCAAGAATAAAGCCTTCAGTTTCGGACTTTAATCCAGATGCACGTAACCATCGATGAGTATTAACTTTGTCAACATTGGATATATTGGCACGTTCTGGATATTGGCCATGCAGAGGTTTGTCTTGCCAGCGCTGTTATTTCCTTTGTTGTATAGATATTTCTTTCCGGGGCCAAACCAGAGACCTAAGGTCAGTAATGATTTCATGACATTTTCTACTGATCACCTTTTATAAAAAAAACACCCCTGAAACACCTCTAAGATCACATACATTTTACATAGATAAATCTTTTCGTAATGTGTGAGTACAATTTTTTCTTTCCTTTAAAGCATGGTCTACAAGGAATCAACTCGGAACGACAAATCGGGGAGTCGAATTGACTGGAACAACAAATCGAGGAGTCGAGTTCGAATTCCATTTGAATTCCTTTGTATTCACTTACGCACAAATACCCTTGGTAAAGGTATTAATCCGTCTCTTTCCTCCAGTTATGGGGTAAAAAATAGAACAGATTGGCTGGCAACCAGTCTCACGCAGAAAGCAATTGCAGGTTACTAAGGGATAATCTTCTGCCCAGTCAGTCATGTCACATTCAAGACATGATCGCCCAAGCGTGTATCACGTATGGCACACAACTGAGAGACTACTAGGAATCCATTGAACGTGTCTATCTGAAATTTTTTCAATCAGTCCGAGGGCTCAAACTACAACTGAAATTATTGCTGTCCTCATGTGCGACATTTTTTTAAAAAAAATTCCATTTCAAGATCCTTGTATTTTAATTTTTTTTTGAAAATCTTCAAAAATACATTTTAATCTGCAGGGGCTACCATATAAAAACATTCTATTCTTGCGCTTTTTGTTCACGATGACTAAACGATTAGCTTTGAGTGTTTTTCTGTGTTTATTTTAAAGTTCAATAAAATTGTTAAACGTCCCATCTCTGTAACCGGGTCTGGGTGTGGTCATAGCAGTTTCCTTCCCGTAAAAGTTGCATATTTTCCATTGCAGATATATTGCCCCAATCTGCTAAGCCGTGTTTTATATTCAGTGAATGCTAACATCATACAACCTGATACAAGTTGACCAATTGTTCCTGGATATCTATCACAGACTCTGCATCCTTATTCAGTCAGTTAAACACGCTTGGGCGATCATGTCTCTCTCCAGACATGATTGACTTGTCAGAAGATTATCCCGCAGTAGGTTGCCATTGCTTTCTGCGGTAGACTGGTTGCCGTCCAAGGCTATAGAACCCAATCTGTCCTGTTATTTAAACCATAACTGGAAGGAATAGACGGATTAATACCTTTCCCAAGGGTATTTGCGCGTAAGTAAAGTCAATGAATTCAGTGGAATTCGAACTCGGCTCCTCGATTTCTCGTTCCGAGCCGATATTCAATGCACCACAACGCACATCCAACGCGCATCCTTATTACTATTACTATTATTATAATGATTATATATGTTATGGTAAAACACACATATTCCTCAGATAATGGACTCTCCCTCCTATATTAAAAAGAGTTAACAGGAAATTCTTGGGGGAGTTCATCGGAGTCCTTTGGGAGTTAAGTAGGACAACATAGAGCAGCTGAGGTATTATGGTGAACGTGATAAGAATGGTAAGTAAGAATGAGGTATTATGGTGTAAGGTTTATTATAAGTGTGTCAGGGTCGACGAAAGTGAATAGCTAAGTTAAACTAGGACAGATGAAGACCAGCCTTCCCCATCCCCATTTTTGGCCTTGTGCCACATTTTTTGTAAATTTACAAAAATAAATACGAGTTCATCGGAGTCCTTTTTTTGACGTGCGTGGACATTTCAGACTTCTCTGACCTTGCTTTGGCGAGCGTCGGACTTTTTTGTTTAAAAAAAAACAAACTGTGATTCACTCATTTGGACTTTTTATTTTACAAGAAAGGACCTTTTTGTAGAGCTAAGTTTATTTTATTTATTTTTTTTCATTTACTTGATTTGTTCCTTTCTTTTTATTTTCTAGCTTTTTTTTATTTTCGTATTTTTGGCGGCCATATTTGTTTTGTTTAGGTCTGCTGTTTTGAATTAACTTTTGTTTTCTTTTTTTTTTCTCTGTTTTTCGTTTTCCATTTTTTGATTCCTATTTTCAGTTACAACTCGGTTTCGTCCGCCATATTTGTTATTGTTTTTGTTTGGACAAGACAAGTTCGTCCCTTTTTATTTTTTTTCTTTATTTAATTTGTTCTTTTTTCAGTGACCAGTTCTTGGCTGTTTTTGAACTTTTTATTTTTTGTGCATTTTGTTCAGCCCCTCCCAGCCTTTTTGTTTACCGAAAGTAATCTTTTAGTTTACTTTCGCATTTTATTTACAACTTAGTGTTTTTTTTTCCCTCCGTGTTTTTTTCTGCCTATTTAGTTTAATTCTTTTCCCCCTTTTTATTTATTAGTTAAAACGTTTCTTGTACTGCTTTTTATTTTATTTTTGTAAAGTTCAATTTGTTATTATGTAAGCCGTTCTTGGCTTTTTTCTTCTATATTTGAAACCTTTTTCTTTCGTATACATTTTGTTGTTTTTCCTGCCGCTTTAGGCGATTTCTTTTTATTTAAAAAAATTTTTTTTCTACTGTCCCCCTCTTTTTGTAGGTGGGATTATTGTATTTCTCCCCAACAAGTTGTCTTTTGTATTTTAACCCCTCCTCTTTTGTAGGTGGGATTATTTATTTTTGCCTTTAAGGTTAATTCCCATTGATAAAGTTTGTTTACACACGCACTCATTTTTATTTTTGTTTTTGAAAGTTTATTATTTGATATTTTCAACCCATCTCTTACGTAGGTGGGACATTTGCTTCATTATGTGATTCTGTGTATTTTCATTAACTTTTTCCTTTTATTTTTCCTCCTTTATCCATCCCCTGCAATTTTTCAAATTATCCCCACCTCCACCCCAGCTTTTGTGTCATATTTCCCCCTCCCTCTTCCCTCCCTATCCTTTGAAATAATTTCACAAAAAATAGAAAAAAGAGAGAGAGCTTTTAAAAAAGTCCAGTGAGGAGGGACTTATTTGGGTCCTCCTCTAAGAAAGATCCGCCCGACAAAGCAAAGAAAGGGCTGGAAGCAACTGTAAAAAAAAAACCTCAAAAAATGACCAGACCAACGAAAACACCCCAGCTAGCGAGAAAACAAAAGACGAAACTGAAAAGACAGCCGAGGAGTCGCCCTCTTGCTGGAAGTCCCCGCCATCATGTATAATAAACCTCGCGGAGTTCTTGGAAAGGGCCAAAGAGTACGAACATCTTCTGAAAGAGGATGGTCTCTTAGAAAACCCCCAAGAATGACAGAAGTTTGAAAAGAGAATTCGTGGTGGACAAGCGGTCTCGCAAAATTCGTCGCTCCACGAAAGACACAGTGATCCGTACACTGACGTCCCTGGGAGTCAAATCCCAAAGAATTATTAAGGGAACAGGGTTCTTCATGTGGGACATTCTGTTACCCACCGCCAAGGATTGTGAGGAGATGGCTCGCCGTGACCTCATAACTAATGAACTAATAATCCGTACCGAGTATGAAGGACCAGAGTAGCAGTCTACGAGGTCCCTCCTCAAGTTGTTGGGGAACATCTAGCAGCCTTTCTTAGTAAATATGGCCAAATAGTTAGCGCCACTTCCGACAACTTGAGCGGGGGATGGAGCTTCGATATTATGCTCGATCGTTTGGCCTTTGTCTCCGTCCCCAACTGTTTGGACTTTTGTGGCCGGAAAATGCCGGTCATTGTGGCCGGCAGAAAACCAACCTGTTGGAAGTGTGGTGAGACTGGTCACCTTGCCGCTTCCTGTCCAGACAAAAAGGCCTCTGGACTTCCAGCCACTACTAACGCAAATACCCCTCGGCCTGATACTGATAGTTTCGCGGCGCCTGTAATGGGCCTGCCAGCGGCACGCACCGGTAGGGTGAAACCTTCGGTTGGGACTAGCCCTTCACAAACCCTGAACCCATCTCCTTCCGCAAGTGCGTGTCAGGAGAAGGAGGAAGGGGAGTGGCGTGTCGTTGGTAGAGGCAGAGGGAAGAGACAAACAGCGAGGCCTCAGTCTCATGAAGCTCCCAGGGATAATGGCACCTACATTCCCATTCCCGCTACCAGTTCCAAGGGCGACGACTCGGCATCTTATGCTAGTAAAGCGTCCGAGGTACAAAAACTAAATGAGCCCAGCTGGGAAAAATAATTAAAATAAAACAACTCAATGAGGAGCTGAAAAGAAAATCTGCAAACAAAAACATAGCGATCCCAAGGTCCTCAATATTGGCCCCCTCCAGCCCTTCTGCTAAAAATATAATAGCCCCTCCCCCAATGACTAGATCATTGACCCCTACCCCTTCCAAGATGACTTCACTAAAACAAAAGAAAAACAAGTCCCCTCCTAATTACACCCCTGTTTCCAGTCCCATCTCCAGTCCCGATCCCACTCCATCTCATACACCAAAGCAAACGCCGAAGAAACTGGAAAAAAGACAAAGAAGCCCTTCCTTAGAGGACCTAAAGGCCAAAAAAAAAACAACAAAAAAAACAAACCCTAAGGCTTTATTCAACAAGGGAATTGACATTTGCAAAGTTTCTATAGAGCAAGCGGATCGAGCAATTGTGCTCTCCAATAAAACTAAACAATTTAAGACACTTCTTAATTTTAAAAAAGTCTGTGGCAAAGATGTGGAGGATCCAAGAAATTTTCCGAAAGCTAAACGGATCCTAACTGTTGTAAGAGCAGGTCAAGGTTCCCAAAAAGTGTAGGAAATGTTGGCGGAAGCCAACGAAAGTTTTCCTGCTGATCGGCCATTATTATAGGGATGATTTGTCAAATAAATTGTCACAATTTTGTTCAGGGAGGTTCCCAATTTTTGTTCATCCCTCCCTATATAGAGCAGTGAAACTAACGTTTCCTTGGGACATTGGTGGCCTGTCTCTTGATGGCACTATCAAGACTGAGATGGGCCATGGCTCAATGGGACAGGCCGTCGGTGTCCTGGCATCTGACATGTTCGGTACAGTTCCTCAACCCTAATCAAGCTTCATAATGGCTCTCTGGTTAGCAAGTGTGAATGCCCGGGGACTGAGGTCAGTCTCGGAGAGTGAGACTCACTCATGATCTCCAGCGCCTCGGGGTTGATGTTTGTTGTATACAGGAAACTTGGTTTGTAGCTGGCGACTATGAGGGCATACTGTCTAGGGATTACGATCTCTATTCAGCATGTTTTGATGGTCGTTCTAGAGGTGTTTCCTGGCTAGTGAGCAAGTCATCAGGTGCGGTGTGTGCGCTTGTCTTCGTGGATCCATCGGGCAGGAATTGTGTGCTGGATATTACCATAAAGGAGAAGTCTTTTCGGCTCATTGGGGTTTATGCGCCCAATGTCCATACGGAGCGTCCTGCTTTGTTTCGGCGGCTCGAATCGTTCTTTGGAACATCGAGGCGGGTAATTTTAGCGGGGGATTGGAATGCCGTCCTTGACCCTGAGAAAGATCGTATAGGAGATAGATCGGGTACTAACAACCCGGATGTGAAACCATTTCGGGAATTTATTGACCGGAATGATCTTGTCGATAAATACCGAAATGAACACCCCCGGGAGGTAGTGTGGACTTGGACTAATAGGGGCAGCTCGGATTCGAAGGTACGCGCAAGCTACCTCGACCGAGTCCTAGTTAGGAGAGTCGACGTAGGGCTCTTAGGTTGTCCAAGTTTCCATTCGATAGTTTACACGGATCATAGGCTCGTCCGAGTTCGTATAAACTTAGATAAGCCTAAGGTTAAGTTGTCTGGCTACTGGAAATTGAACGCGTCATTATTTGATAGCCAAGATTTCCAGGACCAGCTATTACTAACACAAAAGCGGGAACTGACGGGGGCTGTGGTTGGGAATAAGTGGTGGGACACACTAAAATCCAAACTTAGGTCGTTTGCTGACGACTATAGCCGTCGGCTCAACTTAGCTAATTTAGCGGCGCAAACGGCAGTAGAGAAAAAAGTCGATCGGGCAGTGAAATCCCGTAATAGTGGGGACGTAGCCTTAGCTAGGGCCGAGCTGGCCTCCTTGCTTATCAAAAAGGATCAAGCTCTGGTAGGTAGGGCTAGGTTAAAAAGAATGTTTTCTGAGGCAACGAATATGGCCGCAGAATTGCGTTCAGAGGAAGCTAGGCAAGCAGTCAATCGGCATATCAAGGACATCACATTGCCGGATGGACGTACCGTGACTACAGACGTGGGTATATGTGGGGCTTAACGTGATTACTTTCAGGATCTCTTCACCAGGGAGCCCGGTCTGAGCTCGGCTCAGTTCGACACCTATTTGGCTGACTTTCCCCGCCTCGAGGCGGCTGAAGCGGCTGGGTGCGAGGGGCCCATAACAGAGTTGGAAATCTGGGATGCGCTGACATTGGTTGGCCGGGACAAAACTCCAGAATTGGATGGTCTTCCCTACGAACTGTACTTGAGGCAGTCGTCCGTTTTTGTTCCTCTGCTGGCTCTTGTTTATAACAACTGGATGGAGCAGGGGTCTATACCTTGACGCTTCACCAGGGGTGTAATCAAGTTGCTTCGCAAGAGCAAGGGCAGTGGGGGTGGCATAGATAATTATCGGTCTTTAACGATGTTAAACACTGACTTAAAGATTTTTGCCAAGGTCTTGGCCCGCCGTTTGCAGGCTGTCCTCCCTAGTCTGATTGGCCCCGAGCAGACTTGTGCTGTGAAGGGCAGGACTATTCAGGACAACCTTCATTTGGTACGCCTGATCATCGAGAAAACCGAAACTGAAACCGCGCTGATCAATTTGGATCAGTCCAAGGCATTCGATAGGGTTGACCATCGCTTCTTGGAGTCTGTCCTTTCCGCCGCCGGTTTCGGGCCGTACTTTCGCTCCTGGATCCGACTGCTGTATGAGTCCCCCGGTGCGCTGGTGGAAGTGAATGGGGTAAGATCGAAGCCTTTCACATTATCTCGCTCCATTCGTCAAGGTTGTCCACTTTCGCCCTTGCTGTACGTTCTTGCGTTGGAGCCTTTCCTTCGCAATTTAAAGGCGAATCCGGTCCTTCGCAGAAATTCCCTACCTGGTGCTACCACCTCGGCCAGGTACTCCGCCTATGCTGACGACGTTTCGGTTTTTGTGTCGAGCAAAGCCGATATTGACGAAGTTAGCAAAGAAATCAGATGCTATGAGACGGTGACAGGGGCCAAGATCAATCGCGATAAGTCTGTCGGCTTGCGATTGGGTGCGTGGAAGGGAGTTTCTCTTCCCGGACCTTTCCTCTGGACGGACGGGCCGATCAAGATTCTCGGCGTCTTTTTCGGTCCTGATCTCCAGTTGGAAATGAATTGGTCGGAGGTTCGAGAGAAGGCCGAGGGCGCAGTTCGTCTGTGGACTCTGAGGAATCTTTCCTTAAAGGGGAGGGCGGAAGTATGTGCCTCGCACATCTACCCGATTCTCCTTTACCGACTTTCGGTACTTCCTCTCCCGTGTGCCATTCGTTTGGGTCTAATACAGCTCTTGTTCTCCTTCCTTTGGGGAGAAGGCAAGGCTCCCAAGGTGCGTCGCGAGATCTGTTACCTTCATCCTTCTGACGGTGGTCTGGGCATGCCTAGCGTTGAGATTCGTCAACACACGCTTCGCATTAGATTCCTGGATCGAATGTGTATGCTGGCGGATGAGAACGGCGCCCTCGTTAAAGAGGACGTCCATAAAAACTTTCCATCCTTGAGAAGTGTGCATTTGTCGGAGGAGGAGGCCGGCCGTACTCCTCGTGGCGAGTGCTCCTTCTATAAAGAATGTCGTTTGGCTCTCCAGTTTCTCTTGCGGGCTACGGATGGCCTCTCCAACGCCCAAGCGTTGTCTCTTAAGGCATTATATCGGGTGTTAGTTAGGGGGGCCGTTCAAGATGAACTAATTGGCGAACTCGGGTTTACGAAGCAGGAGGCTCGCTCCATATGGCCTTGGGCGCCTGGGTTGAAATGTCTCACTAACGATGAGGCATCACTCACCTGGCTGATGATCCGGAAGGCTCTCTGGGTTGGCAAGAGGCTTAATGCAGCGGGCCTAACACCGAAATCAACTGCGTGCGTTGTGGGCTGTCGGCGGAAACCGTCGATCATGCCTTCTTCCACTGCAGTGTTGTTGCTCCGTTGTGTAAGTTTCTTGAAGATCTCATGGTTCGTATGCTGCGTGGAAAGTTCTTTGTCCTTGAAGCCAGTTCTGTTTGTAGCAATGTTGTGCCTCCGTTATCTAGGTGCTCTTTTGCTTACTAGGTGTTATGCGAGTCTTGATTTGGACGACGCGACAGAAGGAATTCTATGGTGATGAGAAGTTTACCTCTTCCCAACTGATCTTGTTCTTTAAGCATCAGCTTAAAGTCAAGATCATGACAGATAGGAAACGACTCACTCCATCTGAATTTGGCAAAAGGTGGGTGAGTCTTGCGCGTTTCTATCGAGTGAAAGGGGCTGACCTGGAGTGGTTGTTTGATGCTGTTAGGCATCAGGATATTGGGTGTGCTGGGCAGAACATGTGCACCCCTTCCCTGTCAGGTTAGAATAGGAATTTTTTGATTTCCTGTTTTACGCTTTAAAGTTAACTTAGCTAGGTTATGAGTGCTCATTGGCCTTTTTTTTGTCCCCAGTTTTCTTTTAGTTTAATCCCCCACCCTTCCAACTTTAGGTGTTCAGCAATGTTAATTCTTCGGTGGATGCGTGGCGTCTTTCGTTATTTTTCAAGTGTGCTTTTCGTTTTTGTTATGGTGTTTAAATGGGTGAGTGATTGTGTGAGTAATTGCTGATCGGATAAGTGTTTTTTACAATATTCATAAAGCCACGCATTATTTTTCGTCCGGGGAACTGACTTTGCTGTCACAATATTAGAGTAGTGGGGGGGCTTTTATTACTAATACGATTTTATTTAGTTTCTTGTATATATTGTTTATTCATTGTATAAAATCATTGGGGATATTTTAATGTTGTTATTTTCTGCCCATGCCCTCCACTGAAAATTGTACATATGGGAGTTAAGTAGGACTACATAGAGCAGCTGAGGTATTATGGTGAACGTGGTAAGAATGGTAAGTAAAAATCTGGTATTATGGTGTAAGGTTTATTGTAAGTGTGTCAGGGTCGACGAAAGTGAATAACTAAGTTAAACTAGGACAAATGAAGACCAGCCTTCCCCATCCCCAATTTCGGCCTTGTACAAAAATAAATATGAGTTCATAGGATTTCTTTAGAGTTCTATTGGAGTTCAGTAGAACTACTAGACAGTTGATATTAGTCGGCAGTTAGCCGAATACTAGGGAGTCAGCTTTCAGTGGAAGATTACCAAGTTCCTAACATTTTGGGTACGTTAATTCGATTAGCAACCAACATAGCCAGATTATAACCTTCAGTACGAAAACTACTCCACAATAATATACTCATATAAAATATTTTATACACATTTTAAAATGCCATCTTCTATGATGAAAACCATTTATTTGAAGACTTCTTCTTCTTCTTCTTCTTCTTCTTCTTCTTCTTCTTCTTCTTCTTCTTCTTCTATGTGCCATGTTCTTTCAGCACGTAGGCGATCATGGTCTTCGTCTCCCTATCCTTGGTGGCTCTTAGCACGCTTTCTCCTGTTACCCCACCCAAATCTCGCTCTGCTCAGGCCCATCAAGTATGTTACAAGCTTTTTTTATCCTTTACAGCTATCTGACCTGTGAGTATCAGATTCTCCAAGCCCTCCTTCCTCATTACATGTCCCAGGAACTTTAGCTGTCTTTTTTTCTGATGCTCAATATTAATTTCCATTTCGTTTCTATCCTTTCCAAAACCTCATCATTGCTCACCTGCTCGATCCATCATATTTGCGGCATCCTTCTGTAGAACAATATTTCAGTTACTTCAAATTCTTTCTTTCATCTTTGATGACATTGTCAATTAGTGATATCTTGGGATCCTTGTATTTTTATAGTTTTTTTTTTTTATCTTTTCAACGACACATAAATATTTGCAAGGAATGCCATGTCAAGAAGAAAGTTTTCTGTTTTGTGTTCTTTGATCCCAACGTTTAGGCGATTAGCTTTGATTGTTCAGTCTTTACAGGTCTTATCTCTGTGAGCGGCTAAGAGTGATTTTCATACCAGTTTCTTGCAGTTTTCTTCCTGTAAAAGTGGCATATTTTCCTGTGCAGATATAGGTAGACTCTATCATGCCGAGTTTTACATTTAATTGGTGCAACCTGATGCTAAATGGTTAATTGTTTCTGGATATTTATCACAAAATGTTTATTTGGGAACAATACAATGTTTCAGGATGCGCGCTTGGTATTTTATCGTTAGAAAGCATTGGTCATATGCAGCAAGAATAAAACCTTCGGTTTCAGCTTTTAACTCTGCACTACATAGCCGCTGATGGGTATGGAGTTTGTCTACCTTAGATTTTTACGGGCAGAATATTGACCGTAAAGAGGTTTATCTTCCCATTGTTTCTGTATCTGGTCGAAATGCCTTTGCTTTCTTTTTTAAGGTTTTTTCAGTTGCAGTAGATGCATTTAGTTTTACTTTCATTTCTTCAACTTGAACCTCTATTTCGAACTTTTTGTCTTTCTTTATTAATAAATAAAGTTTTGTTTTAATCGATTCACCCCAAGCAAGGCGGTACCGCCACTGGTGCGCAACGGGACAATATAAAAGGACGATATAAAGGGGGAAAAAACAAGATGTAGAAAGGACAAAAAAGAACTGGAGTCAAGTGGACAAGATATTGGAATTGACGTTGCATCTTAATTCCTGGAGACTGCAGCCTTCATAGAAGCAAGTATACGAAAATGAGTTCCACAGGCGAGAAGTAGGAGAAAAGAAGCTGGTGGAGTAGAATTGTCGGCTGGATTTGGTTGATCGGACTGTAAATGGGTCGGACCTTGTTACCAGTCTTTTGGTGCAGGCAGTATAATTTTTCAGCATGTAATTTCTAGTTAGCAAGCATTGGACCTGTGCAATAAGAATAAAACCTTCGGCTTCAGCTTTTAACTCTGCACTAGGTAACCACTGATGAGTACGGGATTTGTTTATACCCATTTGTTTGGTACGGGTAAAGTATTGACCTTGGAGATATCTATTTTGCCATCGTTTTTGCATTTGTTGCATTGTATTTGCATTTGCTTACCATTTTAGTTTTCTTTTTAGCTGCAGTACGGGTATTGTGATTTACTGGCACTTCTTCACTTCTGAATTCGTTGGCCTCCTTATATGCTGAATAAAGTTTATTTCTTTCGTGTTCTTTGACAAGTATGATCTTGTCTTCTGTAATTTTCACGTATCTTTCAAGACCGACTGTTTTGGGTTTCTAAAACAGTTCTGGTTGAACTAATCCTCTGCCTACTTAGGATCTGGGCACATATAAGTGGACCCCATGAGTCTTAGGATGGCAAATGAGAAGCTTTCTTGTTTTGACATTCGTTCACTTAATATCGGCCATGGTCCAATTAAGGATGTTGAAACTGTGTTGCACCACAAGGATAGCCAAGCTGTTAATGGTTGACATTCTGTTTTGTGAATTCAAGTCAGTACTTAATGGCAAATGAATATGCTTATAGTAATATTTTTATACTTTCTCTCTTATTTGGGTATGCAGTATTCCATCTTCGCTGACGATGAAGCATTTATTTCTTGTTACAGTTCACTAAAATTTGTGACAAAATCTTGATTCATTGAGTGTGTTTCTTTAATTCTGCCTTTCTTAAATATGACTTTTGGACATTTATCTAATCTAAAATCCATATCGATTTCATCACTGAAACATTTTACAATATGGAGGCTACCCCGTCAACTCATTGTCATCATTAGAAAAGAGTTTGATATCCACCATGTATTATAGGTGAAAAACACTTTCTTTTTTACCTTGTTTTCATAGTCATTACTGTTTAGTGCATTCTGAAGGGAATTTAAGGACAGAGAAAAAAGAAGGAACAACGGGAAGTCTCCTTGAAAGATTCAGCGTCGAATATTCAGACACTTGGGAGTGGTACGTTGTGGTGCAGTGGATATCGACTCGGGACGAGAAATCGGGTTGCCGAGTTCGAATTCCAGTTGAATTTCTTGCATTCACTTACGCACAAATACCTTTGGGAAAGGTATTAATCCGTCTCTTCCCTCCAGTTATGGGTTAAATAATAAGGAAGATAGGATTCTATAGCCTTGGCTGGCAACCTACTGTAGGATAATGTTCTGTAGTCAGTCATGTCTCTTTCGAGACATGATCGCCTGAGCGTGTATCACGTATGGCACTTAATTGACTGACTGAGTGATTTAGGTATAAGGTGGTTTTCCACAATTCCATGCTGTATTTAAAGAAATTTACTATCACCGAACAGACTTTCTACATTGTCAAAGCTTTAAGGATCGAAGAATGTTGCAAACTATCAAAATTTCTATGACATTCTATCCAATCTGTGCTAAAGTTTCTACCTTTTGTTCAGGATTATTTTATTTATCCATATTTGATCTTTGTTACCATATGAACCTCTTCAATATCCCTTCTGTTCCTGGGAAGAATGTCATTTTCATCAAGTACAGTTCGTCAGCATAAACGTTATTAATTTATATATGGTAAACAGACATGGTATTGGGCTATAATTTTAGATCATCTGTTTCACCCGTTTTTAACAAGTGATACATAATACCTTCACAGATCCATTCTGGAATTTTATTGGGGCTATTAATTAAAGTTTCTGCAGTAGTTTTATTGATGACAGATGATGGAGCCAAAACTCGGCTACCTTGTCATTTTCTGGGGACTACCGTTTTCGTTATGTTATAATTTGTTTAACATTATTCTTGGTTATATTATTCCGTTCTTGTACAGGTTTATCCTTCATTCTTGTTCTTTTTTGATCTACCCTTCATTGGAATTATATTGCTTTGGGATTCTCCAATTATCCCAAAATTTTTGCACTTATTCTATTGATGGTGGCTTTTTGGCTTATATAACTGCTTATCCAGTTTTCATGTAAAACATTTTGAGATCTGTTTGGAATACCTTATTTTGTCAATAGAACCTATAACGCTTTTTCTATCGTCTTCTTTTCTGTGTCTTTAATTTCAGTTCCTGTTTAAATATGTCCTTGATTTACTGCCTTGAACGATGGAATTTTATTTACCAGGGATCTAAGGTCAGAAATGACATCACGACATATTCCACTGATTATTTTTTGTAAAAAAAGAAACCTAAGACTAAGACATTTTACATAGATAAAGGTCTTCGTAATGTGTGAGCTGTACTTGTGAGTATAAGGTTTTGTATTTCTTTAATGCATGGGCTATTAGGAAGTTTTTTAATGAGTTTTCAGTATCTTTCCCACTTAATGCGAGGGCTTCAACGACAATTACAATTATTATTACTATTATTATCATTTTGGTGCTGCACATTGACGTAGTCAAAGGAAATTCTGTTTTTGACGCATGTTATAAAAATCCACGCAACACAAGAGTTCTTCGGAGAATCCTTGCAGAATAAATGATGGTACTTTTCTGGAGGTTTACAAACTTGGTATTGATTTCAATTTTCTCACAGCAATCTTTCAAGATTCTAAGTAGTATCCCATGCGTATTTTTATTTATCAATTCACTCCAAGCAAGGCGCTAATTCAACTAAGACGCAAGGAGCTACAGGGAGTAAAAGATAATGAGAATTTAGAAGGATCCGGAAATCTAATCCTATTAAGGAAACAAGGAATAAACGGGTATTACTCTTCAAAAGAATAGGTGTTCATAAATTATTCCTCGCAAGACCAAGGCAAAAATTCCTGAACCAAGTCAGTCTAATTAACAATAGGATGAGATTTTAGTTTTGGATGGTAGTATTTATGGCAGAAGTTACCAGTTTTGAATAAAACGATTCTGTAAGTATTTTATTATATATCACACTTCGTTTTTTATAAAATTCACATGCAACAGAATATAGTCGACAATTGATATTTAATATAAGCTAGCAGTATAGCCCGGCGTTGCTCGAGTTTAATGAAAGCTTTAAAACTAATCCATGGTCCTGGAGCTCAGACTCTTTGGACGTTGGCACGAAAGACTAAAAAGCAATAGTTGTTTCCAGTAAAGCGAAACCGTAGACTGAAATAAAATGAATGGATGTAAGTCAAATTTTGATTTCCTGGTATCGATATCAAATAAGTTTTTCGTCGTAAACTGAATTTCGAAGGCTAAATAAGTCCTATGAGTAAATGGTATCATGGCTGAGACTAAGAACTATAATTATACCTACTTAGAGCCAACCTGAAACAAAAACTAAAATAAAAGGGCTGAAAAAAATACAGACATACAGGCAGATAAACAGACACACACATAAACATCTTGACTTTTATATATATATTATCGATTTTCTGCACTATTGTAAGAACTGCAACCTTGAAATTTCTGAATATCGTTTTTTATGTCTTTGTCTATGAGTGTATCAAATTTGATTAAAATCAGACCACTCCTTCTATAACCCGATTTTTTTCGATTATCGATTTCCGATATTTATCGGGGATACCTCGACACAAAACCTAGCTAAGAACACTCGCTGACACATATAGTACAACTGTGTAAATTTTCAAGAAAATCGGTTCAGCCGTTTCAGAGTTTATAGGTAACGGACACACACACAGAGAGAAAGTTCCATTTATAAACAAGTTTAGATAACAAATCGGTGGTTTTAGGTTTTTCACTTTTAGCGTTTCAAAGAAAAGTAGATATCTAGAAAACACGATGTCTAAATTTCAAGCTTCGCTCCCATTCAAAATATCAAAGAACCATAAACATTCAGTAGAGGATTATGACACAATGTTCTTTTTTTGTTTCAGTTACCAAATTTCAAAAAGCCGTGAATATTCAGAACGAATGATACTGCAATTTCAATGTTTCTTCAAATTTCAAATTTCAAAGAGCTGTTGAAATTCATAACGAAAATTATAAGATATCTTCAATTTCCAAACATCAAACAGACGTGAATATTCAATAAGGGTGATTATGCAATTTTAAGGTTTCTTAGATTTCCGAATTTGAAAGAGACGTGAAAATTCATACAGAGTTATAATGTAATTTTAAGTTATCTTAAATTTCCAAATTTCTACATGGCGTCTCATTCAGTAAGAACGATGTTTCAATTTTTTGGTTTCTTTAATTTCAAAATTTCAAAGAGCCGTGAAAATACATGAAGAAATATACTGCAATTCTAAGGCTTCATCAAATTTTAAACTTCAAAGATAGGTGAAAAATAATAAAAAAAACGATACCGCAATTTTAGGGTTTCTTCTATTGAGGAAGGATGATGCTGAAATTTTACGCTTTCTTTATATTCTAAATTTCAAACAGCCAAGAATGTTGATGCAATTTTAAGGTTTCTTTCAATTTACAAATTTCAAAGAGAAGTGAACAGTAAGAGCCAACTCGCAATTTTATGGTTTCTTCAAATTCTAAATTTCAAATAAACGAGAAGATTTATAAAGACATATACTGTATTTTTAAGGTTTCTCCTATTTCCAAATTTTAAATAAACGTGAACATCCAGTAAGAACTAAGCAGTTTGAATAGACATGAGAAGTTACATGCAATTATAAAGACTTTTTCAAATTCCAAGTTTTAAAAACCTGAAAAAATTCATGACGAGTGTAGCTGCAATTTTAAGGAAACTTTAATTTCCAAATAAATTCAACGGTTTTTGAGACTTTGAAAATTTCTTCAAATTCAAAGTTTCAAAGAACCGTTGAATATCCTAAAGAAAATTGCTGAATTTTAAAGGTTTCTTCAAGTTCTAACTTTCAAAGAGCCGTCATGATTTCTGAAGAATTTTACACAAATTTTAAGGTTTCTTCAAATTACAAATTTCAAAGAGACGTGAAAATTCAGTAAGGACGATGTTTCAATTTTAAGGTTTCTTCAATTTTCAAATTTCAAAGAGTCGTGTATATTCAGTTAGGGCGCTGTTGCAATTTGATGGCCTCTTAACTCTTTGAAATGAGTTAATATTCAGAAACGGTCACACTTTGACTATTGTAATTTTCACAATTGCTCTGTACCTGGTTTTCAAATAATTACTTGCTTTATTTCAATGAAGCTTGAAAATTAGTTAGCGCAACAACCTGACTGACCATTTGTGACTAAATATGTCGTATCGAAAACTGGATCAATTTAAACGCCTACGTAGAGAATGCGTTTGCCAAAAATATGAGACTTTGTTAAGAACGGATAAGACATTTTGAAAATGTTTCAAGTATGTAAAATCAATGTCAGGCGTAAAAGACGAATGAAATCAGCGAATAACTTCATTTATAGGCGATGAGAATCTCTTACTCTTCTTTTACCTACGCATCAAGCATATTAAATAAACAAAACTTTTATTAATAAATATCCTTTTTTGGCAACGTTGATATTTATTCAATCAGTTATGGTGAAATTGGCATGACTACTCATGTTTCTGTATTGACTAAATGAGGTTTGTGATATGGATGATTTTTCTGTAGCCAAAGAAATCCTGATCATAAATATCAATTCAAATTAACCATTATTATTCCAATACGTTTGTTTCGTTTACTTTAAAAACTGAAAGTTTCACAGTTCAGATTCTATGTTTTACAAGTACCTTCACTGGTTAGTGTCTTCAGTAGAACAACATATATAAACATATTATATAAAGCTAAAAATTGTATTAGTAATATAACCGTTTCCTTATATGGAACGTCAATTTGTATACGTTAGAAACAAAAAAGTCTCACAGTCCAGATTCTATGTTTAAAAGCACTTTGATTGGTGAGTGTCTAGCGGAGAACAATATATATAAACATGTTATATAAAGCTAAAAATTGTAATCTATACCTATAAAAGGCAATCTGTGAGTCTGTGTGTGACTGTTCCTTATGCATGGCCTACATTTTTTAAGCTACGCCATTCAAACTTTCTAGGGACACATATCTACAGGGAAGCCAGGTCGACACATACTTTTTGAGTTTAAGTTCAGCAATTTTCCCTTTTGCACTTTTTGGTCAATGGGGCCGATTGTTTACATTTGCTCCGTAAAACATCTAAGATCTAAGTTGGTTGCTGAATTTCGTCACAGAAATTAAATCACATGTGTCAAACGCGACTAAAATAAGTTTTTATTTTAAAAAAATGAGCCTTTATATTTCATTTTTATTCCGACGTTTTATTTCTGTAAAACGCCTAAGAGCTAAGATGGTTGTTAAATTACGTCACAGAAATCAAATCACACGTGTCAAACGTGACTAAAATATTTTTTTTATTAAAAAAAAGTGAGCCTTTTTATTTAATTTTTATTCCGACGTTTTAAAACTCATTTAGTCGACAAAAAATGTGAATATTTTCCCCCGTAATTTTGAAACAAAAGAGATATTAACAAATATAAACGTGCATAACGAACAGTCACACACAGACTCACAGATTGCCTTTTATATATATAGATAATATTTTAAGTGTCTACAGCGAATTTAAATGTATTTCTTTCATCCGCTGAAGATATTAAAATATTCTGAGTTGCACGGGCAACGCCGGGCTATGATGCTAGTAGTAATATAATCGTTTCATTATAAGGATACATTCAGCATATTGTTGTATCGTGGAATGAAGTGATACACCGAGTAATGTAACTAAACTATCTTATTAACAGAGTGGTACAACCAAGATGTATATACAATATTTTAAAGTAGGTGTAATTTACCGAACGCCGTGATAATGACAACAACAACCCCCACCCATGCTAAGCGCCCATTTTCTTTTATACATCCAAGCAACCGGATTTCTCATGGTACTAGTCACGACACAACACATGTATCAACCAAACAGGCAGTACTATTGTTGCATTAATTTTAGGAAAATGAATTTATTAAATTTCTTAAATGTAGGAAATTTCTTAAATTCTTAATATGAATTTCTTAAATTCTTAATATGAATTTCTTAAATCTAGGAAATTAATTTCTTAAATCTAGGAAATTAATTCTAAATATGAATTTCTTAAATCTAGGAAATTAATTTCTTAAATCTAGGAAATTAATTCTAAATATGAATTTCTTAAATCTAGGAAATTAATTTCTTAAATCTAGGAAATTAATTCTAAATATGAATTTCTTAAATCTAGGAAATTAATTTCTTAAATCTAGGAAATTAATTCTAAATATGAATTTCTTAAATCTAGGAAATTAGGAAAATGAATTTCTTAAATCTAGTAGCTGTTATCAGTCTTTTTCATATAAATGGCGTTTAATTATCTAACATTTTCTTTGAAGTAGTGAGAAATGCAAACATATATATCATTATTTTCTCTTCAAATTTCATGTACGACTCACTTTTGCTGTTGCTGATGTTAAAAATCTTTAAGCGGTTTCTGTTATCTGATGAAGTTATTGTGATTCTGTAGCGCCAGTCCACAAGGTTCGAAGAATTGTGGTCTTTGCCGAGACTCACAGGCTTCATTCGCTTTTTTAACCCGTGAACCGTTGTAAACAGCTGATGATTTATAACGGGTTTGGCATCATGAATGACATTCGCATGAAATGCTCGATCCTTTCAAGTAGAAAACTCGAGTTTTCAGCGTAATGTTTTGGTTTGGTAGCAATTTTCCAATCTTTTCACTCTTCTGTTTTTGTTTTTTTCTCAATTGGAGTAGACAGACTAAACTATCGCCCGGTTCACACTCCACCCATGTCTATTGAACAGGTGTAGAGGCTCATCCCTTGTTCCCTGTTTAGGATGTGGTTTCCGGCTTTCTCTTTTCCAATCTTTTCACTTTTCTGTTTTTTTTTTCAATTGGGGTAAATAGACTAAACTATCGCCCGGTTCACACTCCACCCACGTCTATTGAACAGGTTAAGAGGCTCATCCCTTGTTCCTGGTTTAGGATGTGGTTTCCGGCTTTCTCGCTTCTAATCTTTTCACTCTTATGGTTCCCCCTGCACATAAGTGGCGTTACCGCCTTGCTGGGGGGGATATGATTAAAAAAATTATCAATCGGTATATATCTAACAAACTATATAAGGATACTTAAGTCATTTTCTCATTGACATAATGTGGTTTCCCTCTGTCCTTTCTACAAGTATTGCATGGCTACTTCTCAGACGAGACCTTTTTTTCCTGATTTTTGACCACATTTATTTACACGCGTACTAGTTTGGCCTTTACCATAGAAATAGTTAAATGCGACCACCTCTTTCGTTTTAACCGTTTCTTTTTTCGCACTTTCCGCCAGTGGAACTTCTTCCCAGTTACTTGCTTACTTGACAGCTACAACCTCCAAAAATTTAAATGTGACGTCAATTGTAATCTTCTATCTTCTTGAATCCCACTAATCTTTTACCCTTTCTTCAATACACTACGTACCCAGTCTTTTCTATCACTGTAACACCCTGCACACCAGTGGCGGTCTCGCCTTGCTTGGGATGAAAAGATTAAAAAACAGAACAAAAAAAAAAAAATAGAAATCCAACGACTATATACATGCGCTATATGAATAAACAAACAGGAAAAAAAAAGAAATTGCATAAAGAATGCAGAAACACTTTATACGAAATTATAAATAAGATATATAAAATTGTTATAAAAGGATATAAAGAAATATATAAAGACATTATATAAGTTAATAAACGGATGATATGAAGACAGTATATCAAGTTATAAAGGAGAGATATATAGCCGTTATATAAATGTTGTAAAAGGTTATATAAAAACATTTTATGATGTTAAAAAGTGGATATATAAAGACGCTATAGATAGGTATAAAAAGTATATGTTTATATAAAGGTAAAAAGAGATTATATGAAAACGTTATATTTAGCTATAAAGAAGATATATGAAGATGTTATATAAAAGTAAAAAGATGTAATATGGAGGTATGAAAAGTATATCTAAAGACGTTACATAATGGTAAAAATGGATTACATAACGATGTTATATAGAATTATGAAGAAAATATCTAAAGACATAAAAAGTTTGCATAAATATGTTTTATAGGGGTATAAAGAGAATATGTAAAGACGGTATATAATGGTAAAACGGTTTACATAAAATCTTTATATAAAGATATGAACAGGATATCTAAAGACGTTATATGAATTTTAAAAAAGGTTGCATAAAGACGTTATATAGAGGTGTGAAGAGGCTATTTAAAGACGTTATATGAATTTAAAAAAGGTTACATAAATTTTTTATATAGAGGTATGAAGAGGATATCTAACGACGTTATATAAATGTGAAAAAGAGAATACGTAAAGATGTTATATAGAGGTATGAAGAGGATATTTAAAGGCGTTATATAAATATGAAACAAAAGATTACATGATGACGTTACATAGAGGTATGAAAAGGATATTTAAAGACGTTATATAAATTTAGAAAGAGATTACATAAGGATCTCATATAGAGATGTGAAGAGGATATCTAAAGTTATATGAATTTAAAAAAGGTTACATAAAGATTTTATATAGAGGTATGAAGAGGACATCTAAAGACGTTATATAAATGTGAAAAAAGAGAAATTGCATAAAGATGTTATATAGAGATATGAAGAGGTTATCGAAAGACGTTATACGAATTTAAAAATAGGTTACATAAAGATGTTATATAGAGGTATGAAGGGGATATTTAAAGACGTTATATAAATGTGAAAAAAGCGAAATTGCATAAAGATGCTATATAGAGGTATGAAGAGGTTATCGAAAGACGTTATATGAATTTAAAAATAGGTTACATAAAGATGTTATATAGAGGTATGAAGAGGATATCTAAAGACGTTATATAAATGGGGAAAAGAGAAATTGCATAAAGATGTTATATAGAGGGATGAAGAGGATATTTAAAGATGTTATATGACAACATTATGTAAACCGTTTTTACCATTATATACCGTCTTTACATATCCTCTTCATACCCCTATAAAATATATTTATACAGACATTTTTACTTTTATATAATGACTTAGATATCCTCTTCCTACCTCTATATAACATATCTGTATAATCCCTTTTTACTTTTATATAATGTCTTCAGATATTTTCTTCATAACTCTATATAACATCTTTATGTAATTCATTTTTACCATTATATAACGTCTTTAGATATACTTTTCATACCGCCATATAACCTCTTTATGTAATCTCTTTTTACTTTTATATAACATCTTCATATATCTTATTTATATCTAAATATAACGTTTTCATATAATCTCTTTTTACCTTTACATAAACATATACTTTTTATACCTATCTATAGCGTCTTTATATAGAGTACGAAGAGGATATTTAAAAACGTTATATGAATTTAAAAAAGGTTACATAAAGATGTTATATAGAGGTATGAAGGGGATATATAAAGACGTTATATAAATGTGAAAAAAGAGAAATTACATACAGATGCTATATAGAGGTATGAAGAGGATATATTAAAGACGTTATATAATGGTAACAAGAATTGCATAAAGATGTTATACAGAGGTATGAAGAGGATATCTAAAGACGTTATATGAATTTAAAAATAGGTTACATAAAGATGTTATATAGAGGTATGAAAAGGATATCTAAAGACGTTATATAAATGTGAAAAAGAGAAATTGCATAAAGATGTTATACAGAGGTATGAAGAGGATATCTAAAGACGTTATATGAATTTAAAAATAGGTTACATAAAGATGTTATATAGAGGTATGAAAAGGATATCTAAAGACGTTATATAAATGTGAAAAAGAGAAATTGCATAAAGATGTTATATAGAGGTATGAAGAGGTTATCGAAAGACATTATATGAATTTAAAAATAGGTTACATAAAGATGTTATATAGAGGTATGAAGAGGATATCTAAAGACGTTATATAAATGGGGAAAAGAGAAATTGCATAAAGATGTTATATAGAGGGATGAAGAGGATATTTAAAGATGTTATATGACAACATTATGTAAACCGTTTTTACCATTATATACCGTCTTTACATATCCTCTTCATACCCCTATAAAATATATTTATACAGACATTTTTACTTTTATATAATGACTTAGATATCCTCTTCCTACCTCTATATAACATATCTGTATAATCCCTTTTTACTTTTATATAATGTCTTCAGATATTTTCTTCATAACTCTATATAACATCTTTATGTAATTCATTTTTACCATTATATAACGTCTTTAGATATACTTTTCATACCGCCATATAACCTCTTTATGTAATCTCTTTTTACTTTTATATAACATCTTCATATATCTTATTTATATCTAAATATAACGTTTTCATATAATCTCTTTTTACCTTTACATAAACATATACTTTTTATACCTATCTATAGCGTCTTTATATAGAGTACGAAGAGGATATTTAAAAACGTTATATGAATTTAAAAAAGGTTACATAAAGATGTTATATAGAGGTATGAAGGGGATATATAAAGACGTTATATAAATGTGAAAAAAGAGAAATTACATACAGATGCTATATAGAGGTATGAAGAGGATATATTAAAGACGTTATATAATGGTAACAAGAATTGCATAAAGATGTTATACAGAGGTATGAAGAGGATATCTAAAGACGTTATATGAATTTAAAAATAGGTTACATAAAGATGTTATATAGAGGTATGAAAAGGATATCTAAAGACGTTATATAAATGTGAAAAAGAGAAATTGCATAAAGATGTTATACAGAGGTATGAAGAGGATATCTAAAGACGTTATATGAATTTAAAAATAGGTTACATAAAGATGTTATATAGAGGTATGAAAAGGATATCTAAAGACGTTATATAAATGTGAAAAAGAGAAATTGCATAAAGATGTTATATAGAGGGATGAAGAGGTTATCTAAAGACATTATATGAATTTAAAAATAGGTTACATAAAGATGTTATATAGAGGTATGAAAAGGACATCTAAAGACGTTATATAAATGTGAAAAAGAGAAATTGCATAAAGATGTTATATAGAGGGATGAAGAGGTTATCTAAAGACGTTATATGAATTTAAAAATAGGTTACATAAAGATGTTATATAGAGGTATGAAAAGGATATCTAAAGACGTTATATAAATGTGAAAAAGCGAAATTGCATAAAGATGTTATATAGAGGTATGAAGAGGTTATCTAAAGACGTTATATGAATTTAAAAATAGGTTACATAAAGATGTTATATAGAGGTATGAAAAGGACATCTAAAGACGTTATATAAATGTGAAAAAGAGAAATTGCATAAAGATGTTATATAGAGGTATGAAGAGGATATCTAAAGACGTTATATGAATTTAAAAATAGGTTACATAAAGATGTTATATAGAGGTATGAAAAGGATATCTAAAGACGTTATATAAATGTGAAAAAGAGAAATTGCATAAAGATGTTATATAGAGGGATGAAGAGGTTATCTAAAGACGTTATATGAATTTAAAAATAGGTTACATAAAGATGTTATATAGAGGTGTGAAAAGGATATCTAAAGACGTTATATAAATGTGAAAAAGAGAAATTGCATAAAGATGTTATATAGAGGTATGAAGAGGATATCTAAAGACGTTATATGAATTTAAAAATAGGTTACATAAAGATGTTATATAGAGGTATGAAAAGGACATCTAAAGACGTTATATAAATGTGAAAAAGAGAAATTGCATAAAGATGTTATATAGAGGTATGAAGAGGATATCTAAAGACGTTATATAAATGTGAAAAAGCGAAATTGCATAAAGATGTTATATAGAGGTATGAAGAGGTTATCTAAAGACGTTATATGAATTTAAAAATAGGTTACATAAAGATGTTATATAGAGGTATGAAAAGGACATCTAAAGACGTTATATAAATGTGAAAAAGAGAAATTGCATAAAGATGTTATATAGAGGTATGAAGAGGATATCTAAAGACGTTATATGAATTTAAAAATAGGTTACATAAAGATGTTATATAGAGGTATGAAAAGGATATCTAAAGACGTTATATAAATGTGAAAAAGAGAAATTGCATAAAGATGTTATACAGAGGTATGAAGAGGATATCTAAAGACGTTATATGAATTTAAAAATAGGTTACATAAAGATGTTATATAGAGGTATGAAAAGGATATCTAAAGACGTTATATAAATGTGAAAAAGAGAAATTGCATAAAGATGTTATATAGAGGGATGAAGAGGTTATCTAAAGACATTATATGAATTTAAAAATAGGTTACATAAAGATGTTATATAGAGGTATGAAAAGGACATCTAAAGACGTTATATAAATGTGAAAAAGAGAAATTGCATAAAGATGTTATATAGAGGGATGAAGAGGTTATCTAAAGACGTTATATGAATTTAAAAATAGGTTACATAAAGATGTTATATAGAGGTATGAAAAGGATATCTAAAGACGTTATATAAATGTGAAAAAGCGAAATTGCATAAAGATGTTATATAGAGGTATGAAGAGGTTATCTAAAGACGTTATATGAATTTAAAAATAGGTTACATAAAGATGTTATATAGAGGTATGAAAAGGACATCTAAAGACGTTATATAAATGTAAAAAAGAAAAAGAAATTGCATAAAGATGTTATATAGAGGTATGAAGAGGATATCTAAAGACGTTATATGAATTTAAAAATAGGTTACATAAAGATGTTATATAGAGGTATAGAAAAGGATATCTAAAGACGTTATATAAATGTGAAAAAGAGAAATTGCATAAAGATGTTATATAGAGGGATGAAGAAGGTTATCTAAAGACGTTATATGAATTTAAAAATGAGGTTACATAAAGATGTTATATAGAGGTGTGAAAAGGATATCTAAAGACGTTATATAAATGTGAAAAAGAAGAAATTGCATAAAGACGTTATATAGAGGTATGAAGAGGATATCTAAAGACGTTATATGAATTTAAAAATAGGTTACATAAAGATGTTATATAGAGGTATGAAAAGGACATCTAAAGACGTTATATAAATGTGAAAAAGAGAAATTGCATAAAGATGTTATATAGAGGTATGAAGAGGATATCTAAAGACGTTATATGAATTTAAAAATAGGTTACATAAAGATGTTATATAGAGGTATGAAAAGGACATCTAAAGACGTTATATAAATGTGAAAAAGAGAAATTGCATAAAGATGTTATATAGAGGTATGAAGAGGATATCTAAAGACGTTATATGAATTTAAAAATAGGTTACATAAAGATGTTATATAGAGGTATGAAAAGGATATCTAAAGACGTTATATAAATGTGAAAAAGAGAAATTGCATAAAGATGTTATATAGAGGGATGAAGAGGTTATCTAAAGACGTTATATGAATTTAAAAATAGGTTACATAAAGATGTTATATAGAGGTGTGAAAAGGATATCTAAAGACGTTATATAAATGTGAAAAAGAGAAATTGCATAAAGATGTTATATAGAGGTATGAAGAGGATATCTAAAGACGTTATATGAATTTAAAAATAGGTTACATAAAGATGTTATATAGAGGTATGAAAAGGATATCTAAAGACGTTATATAAATGTGAAAAAGAGAAATTGCATAAAGATGTTATATAGAGGGATGAAGAGGTTATCTAAAGACGTTATATGAATTTAAAAATAGGTTACATAAAGATGTTATATAGAGGTATGAAAAGGATATCTAAAGACGTTATATAAATGTGAAAAAGAGAAATTGCATAAAGATGTTATATAGAGGGATGAAGAGGTTATCTAAAGACGTTATATGAATTTAAAAATAGGTTACATAAAGATGTTATATAGAGGTGTGAAAAGGATATCTAAAGACGTTATATAAATGTGAAAAAGAGAAATTGCATAAAGATGTTATATAGAGGGATGAAGAGGATATCTAAAAACTTTATATGAATTTAAAAATAGGTTACATAAAGATGTTATATAGAGGTATGAAAAGGATATCTAAAGACGTTATATAAATGTGAAAAAGAGAAATTGCATAAAGATGTTATATAGAGGGATGAAGAGGATATCTAAAGACGTTACATAAAAATCCAAACATAAATTTACAAATAATAATGTGAGATATTCCAGTCCGGTTGGTAGTGAGAATAAGCCGCCTTGTTCTACACTTACCCATCTATCACATGTATTATTTTTCATAATAAAGAAGACAAGTATTGACATTCATTTGTTGATAGAGATATGATATTTTGCTTAATATTACTTGTTGGAAACAGAAATATAAAAATTAGCAATTATTGTTTATGGTAGACGATAAAAAGTGCCATTAGTTTGAAAGACAACACCTATAAATTTGATAATAACTTAATGGTAGTGCCTACAGAAATTAGCATTTTCGACCGAATACAACAACCATTGAAATTTTAGTACATTGATCAATGAATTAATTACGTACATTGATCAATGAATTTATACTTTATTTGTACTGATATCTATTAAAGAAAATAAATTCTTATTCATGTTGTTTTTACGATTAAGAGTTGCAAGTCAGACAGAAGTTTCTTTATATTTCAATGAGCAGAGCAGAACTTATAAAAGAGATGTTCACAAAAAAACAAAAACAAAATAAAACTGTGTGCTTTGTCTTACTCACTTGATATGTACATCTGCACAAATGTATAGACGGAATTAAAACTCCATTCCCCGTGCGACAGATGAAAGAAAAGATTTCAAATGAAAGAAAAACGACCAAAGTAGATGGCTATCAGAAAATTCAATAAATCGCAATTTGAAAGACAACTTGTGTCGTTCGTCGTTTATATCGCGTGACAAAGGAGAACATCACAGACCCAGCGAATGCTGAATCAACTGCCCACGGATTGTGTGAGCAGACGACGAGAACAAAGGTACGAATCAAAGTTTATTTTATAACATCGATGCATAAATGTGTCTCAGTGCGTCGCTATTATGAATATATGTAAATCGAATTCATAAAAACAATGTTATTGAATATATAAAGTTTTTATAGAGATGAAAAAAATGGCGGAACTAGATTTATTTGAGTAAAAATGAAATTATATTATAATAAGATCCCTATAATTTCGAACGTTGTTGGAAAAAAAGATGGTCAATATTTTGTTCACTAGGAATAGAGCGTCTGTTTACTTTTGAAGGCAAATAGTTTTTTTTATTTCCTCTTCTGCCAAATTGTGGGGGTTACTTTCGAGAACCCACTGTCTCTTAGTTTAGAATTCCATTATATTCTGCTTTCAGAGGCTTGAAACTTTTGAGAACCGAGTACCTCTATGTTTAGAATTTTATTACTTTCTACTTTTGGAGGTTTGACACTTTTTGGGGTTATTTTCGAGAACCCAGTAACTCTAGGTTTAGAGTTCTATTACTTTCTGCTTTTAGAGGCTTGAGAATTTTGGGGGTTAGTTTTGAAAATCAAGTAATTCTATTACTTTCTACTTTTGGAGCTTTGACACTTTTATGGTTACTTTTGAGAACCCAACATCATTATACTTCGGTTTTCACAACCTGCAATTTGGCGGATCTACATTTTAAGAATCGGTGTCTCTATATGGAGAATTTATCTACTTCCCATATTTTGGAATCACCTTTAAAACCAATCTATCATAGATTTTGAATTTAACTAGTTCCGAATTTTGGGGTGTAAATTTTAGGATCTACTTTATAGATCCCAACGCCTCTAGACTTTGAATTTCGCTTCATGAAACTTTTGTGTATCTATGTTTTACAGTATATATATTATTCGGTCTATTGTCCTCATCTTTGTTGCCATTTGTACAACGTTTCGGCCGTTGTTCGCTCCGATCTTCTCAAGTGCCAGAAATTTCGAACCAAACCCTTTATTACAAAATTCCTAGTGCCTGAAGAAGACCGGAACGTAGAACGGCCGTAACATCCTACAAATGGCAACAAAGATGAGGACAATAATCCGAATAATGTAAATGCAATGTAGACAAATCTATTTTTTAGGAATCAGTATCACTAGATTTAAAATTTCGCAACATTCAATGTTTTTTGTTCACTTTTGAGATCCCAGATATACTAGATTTTGAATTGAGATAGTTGCGACTTTTGAGATTTTTAAGTATTGTTGTCACTTATGCGCAAATACACTTGGGAACGATATTAATCTACCTCTTATCCCCCCAGTTAGTAGGACTTTTATAAGTAAAATCAATATTTTCTTTTAAGTTTTCTTACAATCCAAAATATTTTCTAACTTTAAATAACCTGAAAATGTTTGATAAATTATAAAAAAACAAAAACAAATAATTAATTCTGAGTTTAATAGGAAAAACATGCAAAAGAAATATTCTGTTCAATATCACAGATTTACCTGTCAGTTAACATACCATAATCATTTGATCCTTTACCCAAGGCACTGATGCACGGCATACGCTAGTTCGGAGTCATCGTGTCTGAAGTTTTTACTTACAAAGATGAGGCAGAAAAGGCCAATTGGGAGTAACGTTGAGATACTTAGGAACTGAGCGGACTTTGCTACCAGACCTGAAGTTATTGTTAATTGAGATCTCCTCGACAATTTTATGCGCCACTTTTGTAAAAATAACTGATAGTATATCGTACACACTTGACTGAGATGCATGTACCTGATATACACTTTTAAAACTGGGTATCGTTACGGATATATTTGAACTTTTAAATTTGTACACCAGAGTCATTTCGTTGGCATGCTGCTCCGTCGCCCCGGAAATCTGTATTGCTTAGTTCTGTAAATATTCTGTGAAAGGTGAAATATGTCTAGGGTTGCACAACCTGATGAAGAATTCCCATAATGAAAATCCCGGGTTGAAAATAAAAAAAGAAAAAATTTGTAAAAGATTGGAATACAATAATAAAACAAATAATAATAATATTCATAATAAATGAAAAATGTGGAAATTGAAAACAAGAATAGTACCAGTAATAGTAGGTGCACTTGGATGATGAAAAATTGAACAAACAACACACTGAAAGAATCTCTGGAAACCACAGCTTAAGAGATATACAAAAAATTGTCTTATTAAGTACTGCCCACACACTAAGGAGAACTTTGTCTATGGAACGCTAGGGATGTTATGGGAGATAGAAAAAACATGAAATGGAGTAACAATACACTACGACCTGTCTTAGGTCTTTCCGTGGACTTGGTAGGTAGTGTGACCATAGCAGAAATCATGATGAAAAATGACATAATAATAATACAGAGAGAGAGAGAGAGAGAGAGAGAGAGAGAGAGAGAGAGAGAGAGGGAGGGTATACAAAACTAATACCCGAAACATCGTGATAAAAAGACCATAAAAACGAAATGTGTTTTCTTATTGGCGTGGCAGTCCATGCAGATTGTGATATATCTTTGAAGATCTGAAAGGAAAATCTATCAAAATACAAGAATCTTAAAGTGGAAATCTAAAAAAATGTGGCACATGAGGACATCGGTAATTCAGTTCTAAATGGAGGCCTCGGATTGACTGTAAAATGGTTTTGAGAGTCACACTGAAGGGATCTTAGATACTCCGATGCCTTAAAAAATACCAAATAAAAATGTACTCACAAGTTCATCGCACACCTTACAAAGAGCTTTATCTATGTAAAATGATGTTTTTCTGTTAACAAAAATGATGAGTGGAAAATGTCATGAAGCGATTTTTGACCTTAGGTCTCGGTTGGGACTCGGAAGAAAATTGGGTATACAACAGAAATTTAAAAAATATTATTAGTAATAATAGTAATACTTTCTACTAGTGCGCAGAGAAGTAGTATGAGCATTCACCCCCGTCAGTAGCCGTGAATAAACAAAAGAAGCTCAAGTGAGACACAACTATCCTGACTTACAAGCGCTTACCTGCCACTTTTTGTGGTGGGTGCGGATCCAAATCATCTCTCAGTTGCGTCTTTGTCCTCGAAGACAGAGTGCGGCTCAGTTGTATCTCTGTCCGACATGCAATTGAGAAAAATAATACTGAGAGGTGCCCGGTTCCAGGAAACAATGTCCCGAGGCCGCACCTCTCCATTGCACCAGAGGGGGGAGACCAGGTGCTCATCACCGGGGCCAGTGCTACCGGCGGTTGCGGGGACTGGGTAATTTTTGTGCCTTGCCTGCTCGTACTCGTTCTGGCTCCCCATATTAAACCATGACCCTGTGTCGCATCCACTTCTTAGTAGGGGTGGGGGAGAGAGGTAAATACACTTACAAGTCCTTGGAGAGCAATCGCCCTGATATGCAATGTTGCACAAGAGCAGCCATGAATGTAAATAGACGTTGTAGTAACTTGGGGGAAAAACACCATGAAGACTAAGCAAATGAACATACTGTGGTTCGAAGGCCTAGCAGAGAAAACCTGAGCAAATTCACCAAACAGCAGATGAAGTGGTCGCTTTGGTGGTCGGCCCTTTTCGTGACTATTTCCAAGAATCTATCTGGCTCACAAGATACCTTAATGATTTCCAAAATTAATGATTTGCACCGGTGTAATATGCCCATTACCGCATCATAAGATCTGTTTCAACTTCGAAGGCACACAGCAAAACAATAAAATTTACACATCTTTGGTATGGCTACTTACTTTCAAGCATGTTCTTCTGCCCAAGTATATTTCTGTTTCTTCAACACCTACAGAGCAAAGTGATATTTTATACTGCAACTATGCTGAGATGCATACGGGATACACACTTGAGCGATCATGTCTCGAAAGAATTTGACTGACTGGGCAGAATATTTTTCCGCAGTAGGTTGCCATTACTTTCTGAGGTAGACCTGTTGCCAACCAAGGCTATAGAACCCAATCTGCCCTGCTATTTAACCCATAACTAGAGAGAAAAGGGACGGATTAATACCTTTCCGAAGGGTATTTGTGTGTGAGTGAACCCAAAGAATTTAACGAGAATTCGAAATTGGCTCTCCGATTTCTCGTTCCGAATAGATATCCACTACACTATTACATTCATACCATTCCCGAGTGTATCTTTAAAAAAGTTCAATACAACGGTTTTATCTTCAACCATTAAACCACATGCACATCCATACCATCCTCACTCGGTCGAAAGATTCAAGTCGGAGAGGGTATCAAATACTACTACTAATTCTAAACACCATCACTCTCAGTGGTTTATAGGCCATCGACAACGCCTCTCTATTGAGGAGGGGGTCATCGACAAGTTACAGAAGTATCGACGACCCGTTGTAGATGGAGAGGGGTTGTCGACTTGCTTCTGGACCTAGAAGACTTGCTTTTGTAACTTGTCTTTTTTACAAGTAGGGGTGCTGGCCTTACGCAAACCCTTCTATCCTCCGAGAGAGTTTGACCGGTTGCCAACCAAGGCTATAGAAACCAATATGTCATGTTCTTTAACTAATGGCTGGATTAATAACTTTTCAAGGATATTTGCGAACTCGGCTCTCCGGTTTCTCATTCCTAGGCGATATCCACTGCACCACAACGCACATCAATACAAATATTACTCCTAATGATAACAATCAGGGCTTGTGAAAGTTGAGAAACGCCGAGCGATTTATATCCTCGCAAGAAAGTGCGACACAGAGATCTCAAGGCGAATTAGCATGGCGAAAGACGCGTTCCAGAAGTTGAGTAGAAGATTAAGAGACAGAAAAATTTCGCTAGAAACAAAGAAAACTGTACTGGATTGCCATGTGATTGTGATGTCACTTCTTCAATATGGCAGTGAATGCTGGACAATCACATCAAAGATGAAGGAAAATAATCGAAGCAATTGAAATGAGTTTCTACAGAAGGAGGCTGCGGATATCATGGATCGAGCATGCGAGTAATGATGAGGTTTTGGAAAGGATGGACACGAAAAGGAAATTAATACTGAGCATCAGGAAAGGACAGCTAAAGTTCCAGGGACATGCAATGAGGAAAAAGGGTTTGGAGAACTTGATACTAACAGGCCAGATGAAGGGAAAAAGAGACAGGGGAAAGCAGCGGGTAACATATTTGGAGGGCCTGAGCAAGTGGATGACAGAACCGGGGTTGCGTGGTGTAAGATGAGAAAGCGTGCTAAGAGCCACCAGGGATAGGGAGACGTGGAAAGCCACGATCGTCTACGTCCTGAAAGGACAAGGCACATAGAAGAAGAAGAAGAAGAAGAAGAAGAAGAAGAAGAATATTCGCTATGCATGCTTGCGCGAAGTCAAACTGAACATGAATTATGTCTTCAAGCAGCAGACATCATGTAGTCAAGCAGCAGACATCATGGATTGCCTGAACCATTTCCCTTTATTTATGATTAGGTGATGTTTAAAGGTTATTTTTTTAGAACCCAGGCAACTATTTCAATGAATCTCCTTTCGAGTAAATTATACTATATTAATATTATTATTATTATTATTTATCGTGTTCCCCCAGGACGTAGGCGATTATGGTTTTCCACAATTTATTGTCAATTTCAGCTCTCAATAAATTTTCACTTTTTGTTTTTTTTTCTATATTTGTACCTCAATCACTTCATATCTATCTATCTATCTATCTATCTATCTATCTATCTATCTATCTATCTATCTATCTAATTTCAATCTGTTTATCTCATTCTGTTTATTCCTATCTATCTATCTATCTATCTATCTATCTATTTGATTTTGTTGCGTTAGCATTTATCGAGATTATATTCATTATCCAGAAGAGTACTGAATTGCTATGTGATGTCTGTTCTTCAATATAGTAGCGAATGCTGGACAATATCAACAATGATGAAAAAAAAAACTTGAAGCAACTGAAATGTGGTTCTACAGAAGGATGCTGCAGATATCATGGACCGAGCATGTGAGCAATGATGAGGCTTTGGAAAGGATGGAAACAAAAAGGAAATTAATATTAAGCATCAGGAAGAGACAGCTAAAGTTTCTGGGATAGGCAATGAGGAAGGAGGGCTTGGAGAACCTGATACTAACAGGCCAGACAGAGGGAAAAATTGACAGGGGAAAGCAGCGGATAAAATATTTGAAGAGCTTGAGCAGGTGAACGACAGAACGGGGTTTGCGTCGTGTAACAGAAGAAAGCGTGCCAAGAGCCACCAGGAATAGAAAGACGTGGATAGCCATGATCGTCTACGACTTGAAGGGAAAAGGCACATAGAAGAAGAAGAAGAAGAAGAAGAAGAAGAAGAAGAAGAAGAAGAAGAAGAAGATTCATTATGCACGCTTGCGTGAAGTAAAATTAAACATGAATTATTTTTTAACTTAATATTTAAAGATTTCTTCATATAGTAGTCAAGCAGCAGACATTATGGATTGTCTGAACCATTTCCATTGATTTATGATAAGGTGATGTTTAAAGATTATTTTTTAGAACCCAGGCAACTATTTCAATGAATCTCCTTTCGAGTAAATTATACTATATTATTATTATTTATGTTCCGTGTTCCCCCAGGACGTAGGCGATTATGCGTGGAGTAAGAGGAGAAAGCGTGCTAAGAGCCACCAGGGATAAGGAGACGTGGAAAGCCATGATCGACTACGTCCTGCGGAGACAAGGTTCGGAGACGAAGAAGAATTTAAAATACTATACACTTCTCTCTGTATTTTTTTAACATGTTTGACTCTATTCTGAGTCGACACTGTTCAATAATACACTTTCTGATTTTAAGCGCAGTACAAGATTAGCAACAACTCTCGCCAATTTACAGTTGAATCGGTTAGATGAACTTATATGCTAATAGTTTCTTCTCTCGCACTTATTAATTTATAGAAATCTCTTCCGGCTCCATTTTATCGGTTAGATGAACTTATATGCTAATAGTTTCTTCTCTCACACTTATAAATTATAGAACTCTCTTGCGGCTCAATTTTTTCTAGCCAAGTTTTGGTCCAGGGTATGACGGTAAACTGCATCCGGCAGCAAGTCCTCTGTTTGGGAGGTTGTGAGAAGCATGGAACCACCTCTTAATTGCTGTTGTCCCCAGATCCAATCTGACCTGGAGTGGTAGCACCTGTTAGGGTCCCAGCTAACTGGGGTCAAAACACTATGAAGGTATAAAAATAGACTTTTATAGAAATATATACATAAAAATATAGTTTTATAGAGGAATATATATTTTTGAAGAAAAAATATTACCAGTGATACATTTTTGAATACAAAACTAGAAGATGTCTTTAGTTTTCTAAAATATGAAAAAAAATCATCAAAATCTGACTAAATCAAACTTCTCACTATAACCAAACATTTGATAAATATCTTTAAACCCTACCTTTTAGGCATTAGATAACCCACAGAGGTTAATAAGCCATCAAAAACAAAATTCAAACTCAAACTCAAACTCCAGCCAACTTTGATCTTCAAAACTTTAAATGCAATGTCAATAGTTATCTACTATATTCTTGATTCTTCTTCTTCCATTGTTTTCGCTTCTTAATAATGTTTTCCTTATTGTTTTACACTAAGGAAATTAATACTGAGCATCAGGAAAAGACAGCTAATGTTCCTGGGACACGCAATGAGGAAGGAGGGCTTGGAGGACCTGATACTAACAGGCCAGATAAAATAAAAAAGAGACAGGGGAAAGCAGCTGATAACATATTTTAAGGGTCTGAGATAGTGAATGACAGAACGGTGGTTGCGTGGTGTAACAGGAAAAAGTGTGCTAAGAGACACCAGGGATAGGGAGACGTGGAAAGACATAATCGCCTACGTCCTGAAAGAACAATACACAAAGAAGAAGAAGAAGAAGAAGAAGAAGAAGAACCCTTTGTGTCTTAGTGGTTTTATTACTTTACATGGGGTAAAAATTAAAAGAAGGTTGTTATTTGTTAATTTGTTTTGTGCTCAAAATTATTTTTATCTGAGTAACTATGGTTAAACTAGAATCAATTTCTCATTTTATTTGATTTGTATAACTTCTCCAACGATTAGGATCTAGTCAAGGTAGAGATTTACTAAATTTTTGTTTCTCAATAGCTCTTTTTTTAAAAATCATATCACCCAGAGCAAGGCGGTAACGCCACTGATGTGAAGGGGGTTGCATAAGAGTAAAAAGATTAGAGAGTGAAGATAATGACGAAGCAGTTAGAAAGAAGATTTACTAAATTGTGTATTCGATATGAATGTAAAACGTGGTAGAAGGAAGTGAAGATGATGCTGATAGGTGAGATAGACAGTTCTTACTCGAGAAGATTATGATTGTAGTTTTCAGGGAAGCATCCACGCAGGAATTTATTTAACCAAATAACAATTCAAGTGGGAAGCTGTCTGAGTGTAATTCTCTCATTACAAATGCAAAACGAAGTTAATTATTAACTTTTGTTTCTCAATAGCTCTTTTTTAAAATCATATCACCCTGAGCAAGGCGCTAACGCCACTGATGTGCAGGGGGTTGCATAAGAGTAAAAAGATTAGAGGAGAGTGAAGATAATGACGAAACAGTTAGAAAGAAGCAAGAAAATTAAGGAAATACAGGTGTGATGACAGTTGCAGAGGTGGAGAGAAAGAAAAAGATATACATGATGGTGAAGAAAGAACTAGGGTCAAGTGGTTAAGAGATGAGTATTGACCTTGCATTTAAATTCCTGGAGGTTGTAGCCGTCAGGAAAGCAAGAATAAGGAAGCGAGTTCCACAGGCGTGAAGTGCGAGAAAAGAAGCTGAAGGAGTAGAATTGTCGTCTGCATTTGGTTGATCTCACTGTGAATGGGTGAGACCCAGTTACCAGTCTGGTTGAACGAGTAAACACCTGTTGCAGAGGCACCAGTGACTTAAGTTCTTTGGAGCAGAAGTCATAAAAGTATTTATAGAACAAAGGGAGAGTGGCTGTAGTCGAGCCGATAAGTCGGTACCTATCACATTACTGATTTTCATTTGGAACCTGTCAAATACCGCAAACCTCCACCAACGCAATACTGACCTCATCTCAGTGATTTGTAAGAGATGAATATTAAAATGAGAAAGAATAACTGAAATGAATTTGACAGATCTCAAGAGTGAAAATGCAAAATATGAACTGGAATGCTCTCAAAACTAAATGCACACTTAAAATGAAACAGGGGGAGTAATTCAATATTCAAAATAATCTAGGGTAGGTGATTCAGTATTTAGCAATTGAAATGTAAAATATAAATTTTTGTAGGAAAACAGGAAAAATAATCCATAAATTTTATTCTGTATCAGATCAAACTGAAAAACTAATCAGTATGTGCCAGTCATGGGGCCAATTACTTCTAAAAGTTTCATCCGAAACCATCCAGCAGGTCTTGAGATATTTTGGCCAGAGACAGAGAGACAAAAGCGGCCGAATACAATAAATCCGTCTTCAGACGAAGGTAATAGTAATAATGTTAATCCCAAACATATTTCGGCTTCTCAGATAGAATTAATTTCTGCCCCCACGAAAAATGGTAGAGTATTATCTTCAACCAACAAAGTATTCATACTTTAACATTAAAGATTTTATTCTATGTTAACAATTTTCGGGTCCTGGGTATGACGCTAAACCGCACCCGGCAGCAAGGCCTTTAAGTGGGAGGCTGTGAAGAGCATGGAACCACCTCTTAATTGCTGTTGTTCCCAGGTCCACCCTGAGCCGGAGTGGTATTACCTGTTATTGTCCCAGCTATGAGCAAATAGTTGACCACTCAAGCTGGGGTCAAAACACTATGAAAGTATAAAAATATACTTTTATAGAAATATGTACATAAAAATGGACTTTTACAGAAATATATAGATAAAAATAGACTTTTATTGAAACATAGATTTTTGAAGGAAAAATACTACCAACAGTACATTTTTGAAGGAAAATAATAATTACTAGCAATGCATTTTTAATACAAAACTCGAAGAAATCTTTAGTTTTCTAAAATAAAAAAAATATAAACTAAACACTTTCATTAAAATCTGACAAAACCTTTTTACTATAACCGAACTTTAAAAAATATCTTAAAACCCCACTTTTTTGGCATTAAATAACTCACAAAGGTTGATATACCGTTAAATAAAAATCAAACTCAAAACCAATTTTCGAATAAGTTTTTGTTTTTTTGGTTGTTTGCTTTTTATAATCATATAGCCCCAAGCAAGGTATTTTACTGCCACTGATTTGCAGGGGGTTACATAGAAGGAAAGTTATGAGAAAGAGTGATAGATTATAGTGGGTGTCGGGGAGTGGGTAAGATAAGGATGAGAATACTGATGAAAGTGGAAATGTGCCCCTAAACTCTCCTCTGTCCTCTCTAAACTCTATAACTACTGCCTCTCTGCTTCCTGTTTTCCTGCATGCTGGAAGTCCTCTTCTGTCGTTCCTGTATTTAAGAACTCTGGTGAACTCTCGGACCCATCCAACTATCGCCCTATCAGCCTTCTACCAATTTTTGGGAAGGTGTTCGAGGCCATTATTAGTGCTGAAATAGTTCAGCATTTTACTGGCCATAAACTTTTCTCTGACAGGCAGTATGGCTTCCGCTTTGCCAGGTTTATGGCCGACATGCTAACGACCATTACGGAGTACATGTTCCAGGCATTTGAGGAGTCCGGCGAGGCTCGTGCTGTTGCTCTGGACATCTCCAAGGCTTTTGACAGGGTTTGGCACGCTGGCATTCTATTCAAGCTACGGGGTTACAGTATTACCGGACGATTGCATGATCTGATCCAATCTTTCCTGCTTGTATACGTCTGTCTGATAGGGTGGGTTACTAATCCTTGTTTCCAGACCCCTGCTTAGATACGTTCTGTGTTTGGTCAACACTTGCAGAGCCAACATGCAGTCTTCATTGCAATTAAACTCAGCGGACCTTAGTTACGGTATTTGTGAAAAAACATATTCTTGCGAGATTAACAGTTTGAACATGACCGACACACTTAAAATCTCCCTCAGAGTAACCTTTGACTTCCTGCTAGCACTGTCATCGACGGGTTCCAAACAGTTCTGTCAACCTAATTTCAATTGTGGTTCTTCACCTACTTGCTAAAAATGTCACACGCTGGAATATCCCCCACCCTTCCTACACAACAAGGTGGTACCATAAAGAATCACTTTCATTCGGCTAGGCATCCACATCAGTAAACACACACACACACGCACACACACACACACACACACACAATATATATATATATATATATATATATATATATACAAAACAAAACATCAAAAAACAAAAAAGCAAACAAAAAAAAAACAGATTAAAACCCCAAAACCCCAAGTGCAATCCATAATCACAATTGTATCAATCGCCATATAAAATAAGTGTTGAGAAAATAAAGCCAGAAAAGTTAATTTTATGTTGTCTGCGTTGAAATATGTCAAGTGAATCTGATAAACGTATGACGAAAGGAACACACACACACACACACACACACACACACACACACACACACACACACACACACATAAAACAAAAAATACAAAAAACAAAAAAAAACAAAAAAAAAAAACAAAAAAAAACAAACAAACCAACAATCGGCACGAAGAATGCTGAATAAACTGTGAAATTTATGAGAAAATAGGAAAAAAAGTTTTTGGCACGCATAAAATAGTATCGATGTTTAAACAAAAATATTTGCCAAAAATAGAAACGAATCAAAAATTCAAATCATAAGTAAAAATTGGAAGTTAGATAAAAGAAAATTTATCGTTACTTTTCGGTTAATAGAAAGAAAGCCGTGAAACGAATAATAAAGATGAAATGACATAGAAATTGTTTTTTTACAGTTTATATACGATTTGCAGGTTATTTAAAGTCATGCAACTTTTTTACAATTTATTGAGTTTTCCAGGTACAAGTCATACTAATTTACTCAGAGATTGGAGAACGAATGAAGTAGTAGCTTGCTATCTTTGCCCAGAGTATTTGTTTCTAACCGGATATAACGAATCCGATTGGAATTCGAACTCTGATCTCTGATTTCTCATTCCTACTCGCTATCTATTACACCATCTGTACATCGATCTCCCCTGCACACCTTGTATTGTCAAGAGGTCACTCATCTGGATACTGACCAGGCTCCACGTTGCATAACTTCAGTGATTGAAAAAAAATAAGGGATTTAAAGAAAGTTGGCGTGGGGAGAAAAAGGATACAATATAAAAAGAAGAAAAAAGGAAAGAGTAAAGAAAAAAAAGAAAAAGTAAGAAGAGGAAAAAGTAAAGAAGAAGAAAAAGTAAGGAAAAGAGAAAAAATGAAAGATAAAAGGAAAAATAAAGAAAAGAGAAAAAAGAGAGGGAAAGTCTAAACGATAAAGAAGTAATAATTGATGTAAAAAATGAGAGAAAAAAGTGACAAAAAAGAAAAAAGAAAAGAATAAAAAGAGTGCGGAGGAGACGTTGACGATTCGCTCTCAACGAACATTATCGAAAAATCTGGCAAAAATTAGAAAAAAAAACTCGTTGTCACAGCAACCTTGCTTCTTAAAAATGCCTTAGTTAACTAGGAAAAAAGTTAACAGACTTAGAAATGAATATTCGTGAAACAATCAATATGATGTCTACTTAGGAAGTATGTCAATATAAAATACAAATGTATTGATTTACATAGATTTTGTCTTTGGGGAATTAAGATGGACCTCGACTAATATCCCATAGATTTGCTTGTCAGTTGTCTGACATTAACCAGTTAAGTGCATCTCTGTTGATTTGTGGAAAACGTTGGAGAGCATCAGTGCTGAATGACAAGTGGACTGGGTTTTTAGCGTTTAAAAGATTAGGCAGACAAGGTGATTTGGGAGTCATATCTAGATACTTGAGAAAAACCTCATTAACCTTTCGTCTTAGCGAAATGAGTTGGCCGACCTGAAGGTATTTCTAAATGGGTAAGATTATTAGGTCCTTTTAACAAAATATCTCACCATGAATTGTATGTTAAAATGTTATATACCCTTATCCGATTGTGTGCCATGGTACTTAAGGTGTAATATATTTGTAGCTCATCGGCATGCTGGTCACTCACTTAGTAATACAAGTAAGACAACTACTACTACTAATTTTGGTTCTATTATATGTCAGTAATCAATAAAACTCTTGCGCAAAAATTTATCAATTTGAATTAATAACTTCACCGGCATTCCAAAATGGATCCTTGAAGGCGTTACAACTCTCCAAACAAAAATGGGTGAAACAGTTGATTTAGAAAAAGTATAGGCCAATAACATAAATTGACAAACCATTTTATCTATTCTTACGAATATACTTGATGAAAATAACATTATTCACCAGGAACAGAAAGTGTATTATACAGTTTCATATGCTTGTAGTCAGTTAAGTGTCATAAGTGATACATGCTTGGGCGATCATGTCTCAAAAGCGACATGACTGACTGGAAAGAAGATTTTCCCGCAATAAGTTGCGATTACTTTCTGTGGTAGACTGGTTGCCAAACCAAGCCTATAGAACCTAATCGGTCCTGTTATTTGAGTCATAGCTGGAGAGAAGAGACGGGTATTTGCGTGTAAGTGAATGTAACGAATTCAACTGGAATTTGAACTCAGTTCTCCGATTTCTCGTTCCAAGCCGATATCCACTGCACTGTGTTCTGTAATATTTTAGGAAAAAGGTAAGATAGATTACCGTAAAACCTTTGATTATCTTTGATCCTTAAGGCTGTGAAAATTCGGTGATAGTAAATTTCTTTAAATATATCATGGAACTGTAGAAAAGCACATTATAGCTAAGTCCCTGCAAATGTACTATCACTATCACTACCAAGTCTCATTGAAAAATATTTCGTCGGATTAAATATCAGACGAACCTTTCGAGTAGATTCCTTGCCGCCTTTTTGTTCAGTCAGTTCTTAACCCTACTTTCGCATGAAGTAAGTATTAATAACTCTCGATACAGAGTGAAAAAGAAATTGTTAAATCACCTAGTTTACATAGATGATATCAAACTCTTTGCGATAGGCAACAATAAGTTGAACGTTGTCCTCAATGCTGAAAATGTTTCAGTCATGACATCGGTATGGGTTTCAGATTAGATAAATACACAAAAGTAATATTAAATAAAGGAAAATAACAGAAACACACTCAATTTAGATTTTCTCACAAAATTAGGGAACTGTAACAAGAAAAAAAACTATAAATATCTGGAAGTTAGCGAAGGAGATAAAATACAACATACTCAAATGAAAAAGAAAGTCATAAAAAATACTACAGGCGTGTGATAAAATAAAGGAGAATAACAGAAACACACTCAATTTAGATTTTCTCACAAAAATTAGGGAACTGTAACAAGAAAAAAAAACCTATAAATATCTGGGAGTTAGCGAAGGAGATAAAATACAAAATACTCAAATGTAAAAGAAAGTCATAAAAATACTACAGGCGTGTGATTCTGGTGTTAAATACCGACTTGAATTCACATAACATAATATCAGCCAAAAAAACTTTGGCTGTCCCTGTGGTGCAATGCAGTTTCAACTTCCTTAATTGAACTTTAGCTGACATTAAGCGATAAGATGTCAAAATAAGAAAGCCTCTCACTTGCCACCGCATGAATAATCCTAAGGCTGATGTTGACCGTCTGTATATGTCCAAATCCGAAAGAGGCAGAGGATTAGTTCAACTAGAAGTGTTTTGCAAAATCTCAATAATCGTTCTTCAAAGGTTCATGGAAACTGCAGAAGATTGGATGATATGGATCAAAAAGCATAAAAGAAAAAAGAAACTTTATTTCATAATTTCATAATCCTACTACGAGGAATGGACTCTTCCTCTTATTATATATAATTACTTGCGTGACTTCCGGAAGGCGTTTGACAGCAGTTAAGTACGTCAGCTAGTACGCAGTTAAGCCAGCTACTATTCAGGCAATAAGCAGCGTAACTGTTACCGTTTGGACTTACTTATTTCTATCTACTATTACTAACATTTATCTTGTATTTATGTTCTTGTTATACTAATACATTCTTTTGAATCTTCCTTTTGTTTTCTATGTCTTACTTCCGGCCAAATCGGTCACTACAACTTTGCGGCGAAGTTTCACCACGGTAACTCCACAACAAATTGGTGACGAAAATCCACAACCCATAATAAAGGAAGTCAGCAAATTCAAAAGGGAATTTCAAGTGGGTGAAAATAAACCATAATTCACATGCTTCAGTGGCAAAGAACCTAAGATGAAAGCAAAAAAATGCAATGTACCAAATGCAGAAACGATGACAGGATATGCTTCTTCATGGTCAATATACTTTTCGTACTAAACAGGCTGATGTAGACAAACCCTGTACACTTCATTGGTTATGTAGTGCAGGGTTAAATATTGAAACGGAAGAATTTATTCTTGCTGCACTGGACCAATGCTGTTTATATTTCTGAGGTGAGGTAGTATTTACAGTATTTACATTATTCGGACTATTGTCCTAACTTTTGTTACCATTTGTACGACGTTCCGCCCTTCTTCAGGTGCCAGGAATTTCGAACAGAACCCTTTATTACAATCACTGGGGTATATCATTCTCATTCCTTGCGTAATGCTTCCTTTGATAGTCATGAGTTATCTCCCTCTAATCCTCTACGTTACTTATTCCCCACTGCTGTAGCCTGGTACTGAACTCACAAGTCTTTGGGTTAAATCACAGGAACTAGCCAACGTCTATATCCACTGAACTATGTGTTCTTAAGGAACTTAAAGGGTTAGAGGGAAATAACTCATGATTACCAGAAGTAGCTCTATGCAAAGGGATGGAGATATATATCCCAGTGATTGTAATAAAGGGTTCTGTTCGAAATTCCTGAAGAAGGCCGGAGCGTACAATGTCCAAAACGTCGTACAAATGGCAACAAAGATGAGGACAATATTCTGAATAATGTAAATACTGGACCAATGCGGTTTAACAAATTACCAATGATAGATACCGAAAATTATGTTAGTCCAAAATACAGATTCTATGATAAATATCCAGAAACAATTGATCGTCTTGTATCAGGTTGTACGGTATTAGTACCCACTGAATATAAAATAAAGCATGATATAGTGGGCCGATATCTGCATTGAAAAATATCGAACTATTACGAAAAGGGAACTGCAAGAAATGGGTATAAACACCAACCAGAACAGGTTAAAAACATAGAATCTGTAACAATTTTATGGGACTTTACAATGCACGCAGGAAAAATAATCGAAGTTAATCAATCAGCCATTGTGATCGAAGACCACAGAAACAGAATGTGCTTTCTTATTGACATGGCAGTCCCTGTAGATTGTAATGAATCTTTGAAGATCTTCGAAAAAAAAACTATCAAAGTACGAGATTCTTGAAGTTGAAATCTCAAAAATGTGGCACGTGAGAACATCAGTGATTCCAGTTGTAGGTGGAACACTCGGATTGATTAGAAAAAAGTTCGATAGACTCATTGAAATGATTTCTGGTAGCACAATCCTTAAAGAAATATAATTGTTTAAATAAAAATGATTAGTGGAAAACACCACGAAGCTATTTCTGACCTTAGGTTTCTAATTGGGACCCAGAAAGAAATGATCATACAACATCAATAAAAAGAAATAATAATAATAATAATAATAATAATAATCCCAAAATGTTTCATGCGAGGATATCAATAATTTCAGTTGTAGAAAGAGCCATAGGATTTATTGAAAAAAAGGTTCCGACAGGCTCATTGGCAAAATCCGTAAAGAAATATAAAAATTGTACCCACAAGTATAGCTCACACTTTACGAAAAGCTTTATTTTGAGTTTGTATTTGAGTTTTGTTTAACGGCATATCAACACCTCTGTGGGTTATTTAATGCCAAAAAGGTGGGGTTTTAAGATATTTTTTTAATATTTGGTTATAGTTAGAAGGTTGAGTCAGATTTTGACGAAAAATCTTTTATTTATTTATTTTAGAAAACTGAAAATGCCTTCTAGTTTTGTATTCAAAAATGTATTGCTGGTAATATTTTTTTCCTTAAAAATCTATTCTTGGTAATACTTTTCCTTCAAAAATGTATATTTTTCTATAAAAGTCTATATATATATATATTTCTATTATAAAATCTATTCTTATACTTTCATAGACTTTTGACCCCAGTTTAGGGGTTAACTATTTACCCATAGCTAGGTCCGTAGTCCTACCATTCCGGGTCAGGGTGAACTTGGGAACAACAAGAATTAAGAAGTGGTTTCATGCTTCTCACAACCTTCCAATCACAGGCCTTGCTGCCGGATGCAGCTTATCGTCATACTCAGGACCAAAGAGATTTATTTATGTGTGTAATCTGAGATGTTTATTTTTTTACAAAAATGATGAGAGGAAAATTCCATGTAGCCATTTCTGCCCTTTGATCATTGGTAGGAAATGTGCATACAACAGAAATCAAAGGAAATAATAATAATAATAATAATAATAATAATAATAATAATAATAATAATAATAATGGAACAAGACGAGGAATAAAGAAACAAACAAACAAACAAACAAACAAAAAAAAAAAAAAAGAAATTCGCTGCATAAGAAGAAAGTTAGAACGCTGTGAAAAATGACAAAAAATATAACCAATAAATAAGTTTCTTTTTATTTATTATTATCAAAGTTTTACTTGCAACGTTGAAACTTTTCTTTTGTAATAAAGCTCCGAAAGTAATATGTTTGCTTTGGGGCTTCAGGATATTAATTTCTGAAGCGTCTGTCCGTAAACATTTGTGTGAAAGATTGAGGTCTATACCGCCGGCCAACAGATCGTGTATTATTTCAAATGAGATATTTTCTGTAATAAAAAAAAGAGGTTACTCCGTGCGCAGTAAAGTCAGCTTCGCCCGAAATCAGTGCGAAACGTGAAACAACGACTTGCTTCCAATCCAATTAGAAATAAAATGCATGTCATTATGATCAACATTCGAAATCGAAGAGAAAGCTGATCTACCCACTAAGCACTTTTATTTTCTATGTCACTTCAGGGCGTAGGTGATCATGGCTCTCCACACACTGAAACCCTTTGTAGCTCCTAGCAAATTTTGTTTCCTTGACTTTCATACCTCTTTCCGTCCCGACTTCCACCTGTATAAGCTCGTCAAATAAGAGACCCGCTGACTTGCCCTGTTTCTTTTTTCTTCGCTATATCCTACGAGTGTAAGATTCTCCAAGCATTACTTCATTACCAGGGCCGTAGCTGATGCTAAAAAAAAAAAACAAAAAAACACCGTGCACAGAAAAAATTGCCCGGATTTATTAGTTGACAATGTGATGACGTCATCAGTGTCATTTGTTTCAAGAAACTATGATTTTTGCGGATTTTTTCGGCTATTCCAATGAAAATTAAGCACAGAACGTGAACGAAAGCAAGAAATCGGGTTCGGACTTTCTGAGTATAACCAGTCTGTTCTCCCAAAATTAATAAATAAACAAACAGATTTTTACTGCGTTCATTCGGATGTTTTTTTCGTTTCTTTCTTTCTTTCTTTTTTTCTTTCTTCGTGAATTATTTAGTTTGATTTCTGAGGAAGATATTTTTCCTTGCCCGGATTTTCATTATGATTGCACGGATCGGCCAGGACCCGTGCCCGGTAGTCAGATACGGCCATGACCACTACTAGAAGTTTTATCTTTCTCTTTCTTATTTTGAGTATAATTGTTTTGTTCTTGTTTTGATTTTCTTTAATAATTATTCGATATGTCGATGGATTTCTCATCATCCTTCTGTTGATCCTAGTCTTCTATTCACCCATAAATGCCATAGAGAAAGATTGATATTATATAAAAGTTCGTCACTCTTTGTTTGTTTCTTTCTTTTCAACGACAGTAAATTATCCATATTTAAAAAAATCTTTATTCACTTCTAGAACGTGAATCGATGGTATGTGGTTTCGAATTCTTCTGCGAAAATTCGATATTTTGCGAGTGTATAGGATATATTCACTCGTAGGCTAGTTATTCCATGTTATATAGAAGAAATGGTATTATATAAATACGGGATACACGCTTGGGCGATCATGTCGTGAAAGAGACATGACTGTCTGGGTAAAAAACTTTCCCGCAGTGTGTTGCTATTACTTTATGCGGTAGACTGGTTGCCAGCCAAGGCTATAGAACTCAATCTGTTCTGCTATCTAACCTATAGCTGGAGGAAGAAGTTGAGTCATACTTTTCTAAGGTTATTTGCTCGTTCTGGTTAAGAACTGCATTCATTCTTCATCTTCTGGAAGCCATTATTCATTATTGATAAGAAAAAGCTGTTCAGTTATTTTTGAGAAATTCTTATGCTATGAATAACATCCTTATGATAGTTTCAATCTGACGAGTCTATTTAAGGACATGACTCGAGTTAGCCTTGTGTATTCTACTCTCAGCTTACTTATTTTTTTCAAGCGGTAACCTATTTAGAAACTGACCGGTCTCAACGTTGCTTAAATTCGGAAATCGTACGAGAAGCAAACCTAATCGTGGGATTAAAAAATTATTGAAACATAAGTATTTTCTGTTCTTTTTAAAACTAGTTGTTATGGCGAACGTTTCAGCTTAACTACTAAATATATATAACTAGCAGTATAGCCCGGCGTTACTCGGGTGTAATGAAAGCTTTAAAACTAATCCATGGTCCTGGAGCTCAGACTCTTTGGACGTTGGCACGAAAGACTAAAAAACAATAGTTGTTTCCAGTTAAAGCAAAACCGTAGACTGAAAGAAAAATGAATGGATGTAAGTCAAATTTTGATTTCCTGGTATCGATATCAAATTTTCTGCACTATTGTAAGAACTGCAACCTTGAAACTTGTGAATATCGTTTCTTATGTCTTTGTCTATGAGCGTATCAAATTTGATTAAAATCGGACCACTCCTTCTATAACCCGATATTTTCGATTATCGATTTTCGATATTTGTCGGGGGTACCTCGACACAAAACTTAGCTAAGAACACTCGCAGACGCTTATAGTACAACTGTGTACATTTTCAAGAAAATCGGTTAAGCCGTTTCGGTGTCTATAGGTAACGGATACACACACACAGACACACAGACAAAATTACATTTATAAATAAGTTTAGATTTAGTCTTTGTACAGTGGTGGCAGCGTACACAGCTGATTTAATGGAAGAAAAACGTATTCTCCTTTGTGACAACGCAATGCAACATATAGAAAGAATACCACAGGAAAAATGTGGAACTCGGTTAGTCTGTTCTAACTATCTACACCACATTCTCCTGACCTTGCACCAACAGATAATTCCCTTTCTGGATTGCTGATTTGATGGAGAATATTTATCTCTTGAAAATCACATTCAAAAGTTCGTCGAAAACTTTTTCCCAGCGAAACCTGAGGAATTTTACTCAACGTTATCGCAGAGGCTGACTGATAAGTGGTAACAAGGCATTGTAAATAATTGCGAATATATGACCGAACTCGAACTTTATTCTTTGAAGAATAAAGAAGATAAACAATAACAATAAAATTATTTATGACTTAAACTCGTAATATCAATAAAAAACAACAAAACGTTCTTGTTTTGTTACCAACTCGTGTATAAATATAATTTACAAATGCTTTTTCGTCTTTCCTAATCATATTTTAACAAGAATAAAACCCCATTCTGTAAATATTAAAGCTCTACTGTATCAGCACCCTTTTGCGAACGCAAACATAATGCACACATCTGTCTTTATACATACATACGTCTAACAGCAACGATTTGTTAGGAGAGAACCTGGAGGTAATTGTTCAAACTTTCCAAATCAATATAATTTATAAAAACGATAAGAAAGCTACGATATTTAAAGCAGCCATTTGCATTTTTCTTTCTGCTTTTCACTGGTTGACGATAAGATCAGCTTTAGAAAATTATGGCCAATATATCGTAAGTTACAATGAATCTTCTCAGACAGAGGTGAACAATTATCTTTTTAAAATTCAGACGCTCTTTTCTATGAAGTCATTTCAAGTTCAGACAGAAAATGAACACATCTCGGGTTTTCTCGTGATTGTCTACCAAACTACGTTTATAACGATAAGTTTTACTTTTTTTATTTAACGATATTTTATTTTATATTTTTCGTGTTCTTTTGTCTCTATCAGTTCATCGCGTGGAAAGTCTTGAAAAATTTGCTATCAGCTCTACAGAAATTCTCTTTGTCTCTGTCAAAAGTGAAACTTTTGAAAGAACGACAGAGGAAGTGTTGGACGTACGGTAAATAATTGATGATAGATTTGGGCAAACGCAAACTATAAAGTCGATTACACGTGAATAGAGAGATATAAAACTTTTATTTGTCCGATATTTTTATATGTGCTTTTATGTATGTACGTGCGTATGAAAAAGTACGCATTTTTATCTATCTATCTATCTATCTATCTATCTATCTATCTATCTATCTATCTATCTATCTATCTAATATTATAATTATTATTATTACAAGTTTATCCCTGCCATTAAAGATGACGGCAAAATACATACAAATAAATACACAGCGGTCTTTATTATAATAAAGAGGATATATATATATATATATATATATATATATATATATATATATATATATATATATATATAAGAAAATTAAGGCAGACACGTCATTTTATGGTAAATCGGGAGTGTGGGGCTATTTCAGGCAAACCATCATCAGCTTCCGTCTTTATTGTACAGAAGCTTTTACACGAATATATATATATTATGGATTTTCTGCATTATTGTAAGAACTGCACCTTGAAACTTCCGAATATCATTTTTTTATGTCTTTGTCTATAAGTGTATCAAATTTGATTAAAATCGGATCACTCCTTCTATAACCCGATTTTTTCGATTATCGATTTTCGACATTTATCGGGAGTACCTCGACACAAAACCTAGCTAAGAACACTCACAGACACTTATAGTAAAACCGTGTAAATTTTCAAGAAAATCGGTTCAGCTGTTTCGGAGTCTATAGGTAACAGATACACACACACACACACACACACACACACACACACACACACAGTTCCATTTATAAATAAATTTAGATAGATATGTGTGTCTGTATATGTATATACAGAACTTTGTTGAACCCACCTTAAAATAAAATAAAATAAAATATATTTATATTTTTTTAATTTTTAATGCTAAATCTATATTACCTTTTACACAAAAAGATTAATTTTGGTTAATTTTTAGCAGAGTCCTTACAATATATATAATAATTCGGTTCTTTTTGTACTAAGCCGCCTTAAATTTAGTTTCTTAAATTTAAAAAATAATTAAAATTAAATTTAACTCGTGAATTGCGAATATTCTTTAAATATTTAAGTAAATTATGTTCTGGAATGTGTATGTGTATGTGTGTGTGTGTGTGTGTGTGTGTGTGTGTGTGTAGTCATGAATTCTTTTGAGATCTATCCTTGAAGTTAATATCTTTCATTTAAAATTTTAGATTTATATTTAAATTTGTATGTCCAAATTTTTTCTATAAAATTTGTCCCAGTAATTATTTATTTAACCTAAACTTTCCTTGGTAAATTTTTCAATGTTTTTTCAACATTGATAGTAGCAGTTTTCTGTTGTTTCTATAGGAAAAACATTTTTTTTCTTAGTTTGCTTCCCAGTCAACCATCGTTTCTTCTTTTTCTTCCTTTTTTTTTCCCTTTTTTCCTTTTTTTCCTTTTTTCCTTTCGTTCCCCGTATTACTTCTATTCCTCTGACATGGCTAAATTTTAACTGTTAAACACTTGACTCAGGTATCGGGGAGGGAGTATGTCTTCTAGTATGTGACATAGGTATCTGTTTGCTTTGCTCTTTTGACTTCCTTAAATTCAAAAATTGTTAATCCCACCCCATTTTATTTTTCTGTGGATGGATGACTTTTTTTACTTCTACCGGATAAAATATATTTGAATTTGAGTAAATAAAATTTTCGTTTTGCCGTTGCTGAAGAAGCGAATATTTCTTCGTAGAAATGTCTATTCAACGGATGTAAATATCGAAATTTTTATTTTATATATATATATACTAGCAGTATAGCCTGGCGTTGCTCGGGTGTAATGAAAGCTTTAAAACTAATCCATGGTCATGGAGCTCAGACTCTTTGGACGTTGGCACGAAAGACTAAAAAGCAATAGTTATTTCCAGTTAAAGGGAAACCGTAGACTGAAATAAAATTGAATGGATGTAAGTCAAATTTTGAAGTTTGGTGAGAATCGGATAAATATTGTGGATTTGTATAACGGATATACAGACAGATAAACACACACACACAAATATCTTGCCTTATATATATATATATATAATCGATTTTCTGCACTATTGTAAGAACTGAAACCTTGAAACTTCTGAATATCGTTTCTTATGTCTTTGTCTATGAGCGTATCAAATTTGATTAAAATCGGACCACTCCTTCTATAACCCGATTTTTTCGATTATCGATTTTCGATATTTATCAGGGGTATCTCGACACAAATCTTAGCTAAGAACACTCTCAGACGCTTATAGTACAACTGTGTAAATTTTCAAGAAAATCGGTTCAGCCGTTTCGGAGTCTATAGGTAACGGATACACACACACAGACACACACACAAGGTTCCATTTATAAATAAGTTTTGATTATATTTATATATGTATAGCTATGAGATTTGCGCCCACAAAAGAAACATATAGCTATTTGAACAAAGTTGACGTCATAGTACACCTTGCACCTTAGGAACCTTTCAGACAACACTTTATCGTAGGCATAAGTTGGCAAAATTCAAATAATAATCAAGGACACATTAATGTAACTTTTGTGAAGGAAAAGTTGGAACACGATTAAAAACAAATTTTAATGAAAGATAATTAAAATATAAGGCGGGGTGTAAACATAAAGTTCCACATTATTATTAAAAAAGAAAAAAAGATATTCACAAACCTCCAACAAATGTAAGGAGCGAATGAAGTGCTCCTTTTGTCTGCACAGACTGGGTTGCTTGATCTTTAGGTATACAGCCTCTAGAACACAAAAATGGTAAGACATCTGCTCGCAATGAGTGCAAGAGAACCCTAAATGACGCCAAACGGTTGTTTGATGAGAGAATGCGACAGCGCATAGCTGACCGCAAGTTCGGCTCCAAGGACGATTGGAGGATTTGCAAACGAGTGCTGAACAATAGGAAATCCTCAATACCTCCTTTAATCCATGAATTTGAGGTTCTCACGTCATCTGCGGACAAAGCTGAGTGCTTTGCCCGCAGATTCTCATCCAACTCCACATTTGACTCGTCTGAAGTACACCCACCCGACTTCCCTGTTAGAACTGAGGCCAAACTGTACGATGTATATATTACCCCGACAGTAGTATCCCGAGTAATTTCAAAACTCGACCCCCATAAGGCGGGTGGAGACGATGGAATCCCGGTGATAGTCCTTAAGAGGTGTGCTCCTGAACTTTCCCCTGTCCTCTCTAAACTGTTTCACTACTGCCTTTCTGATTCTTGCTTTCCTGCATGCTGGAAGTTCTCTTCAGTCGTTCCTGTATTTAAGAATTGTGTTGCACCCTCGGGCCCATCCAACTATCGCCTTATCAGTCTTCTACCGATATTCGGGAAAGTATTCGAAGCCATAATCAATGCTGAAATAGTTCAACATCTCACTGCCAACAAACTCTTCTTTGACAGGCAATATGGCTTCCGCTTTGCCAGGTCCACGGTCGACTTGCTAACAACCGTAACGGAGTACATGCTCCAGGCCCTTGATGAGTCTGACGAGGCTCGCGCGGTTGCTCTGGACATCTCCAAGGCTTTCGACAGGTTTTGGTACTCTGGCCTCCTATGCAAGTTACGGTGTTACGGTATTACGGGTCGGCTGCTTGACCTAATCCAATCTTTTTTAAATAACCGCAAAATGAAGGTCGTTGTGAATGGGCGTGTCTCTTCATCCTACAGCACGAATGCTGGTGTCCCACAGGGCTCTATCCTAGGCCCGACGCTCTTCCTTATTTTCATCAACGACCTCCCAGATGAGATCAAGTCCCAAGTAGGCATCTACGCAGATGACACTACAATATACTCCCGCACCAGTAAGAAACCTGTCGTGGCGAACAGACATAATCTCGCTGCTGACCTTGAACGGGATCTACACTCTGTGGTGGCTTGTCGACTTCAATTCGTCTAAGACCAAGCTGTTGTCTGTCAACCATTACAGGCAACCTCTCCTGCCTCCCATAAGCATGGACCAAGCGATTCTCCCTGAGAACAATACACTACGCCTCTTCGGCCTTACCCTCTCCTCAGACCTCAAATGGAACCACTATATTGAATCCATAGCAAAATCTACTGCTAAGAAGGTTGGGTCACTATGTCGATCCAGGATGTTTTTTCCGCCTGAATCCATCCTGCATATATACAAAACCATCCGTCCGTGCATAGAGTACTGCTGCCATTTATGATCAGGCGCCCTGCCGTTCTTCTCAGTGTTCTCGACAGGCTCCAAAGGAGAGTCTGTAATGTGATAGGTACTGATCCGGCAGCTCGACTGCAGCCATTTCTCCACCGTCGAAATGTGGCCTCCCTTTGTCTGTTCTATAAATACTTTCATGGCTTCTGCTCGGACGAACTTAAGTCACTGGTGCCTCCTCAACAGGTATTTACTCGTACAACCAGACTGGCAACTGGGTCCCACCCATTCACAGTAAGGTTAGCCAAATGCAGACGACAATTCTAATCCTGCAGCTTCTTCTCTCGCACTTCCCGCCTGTGGAACTCTCTCCCATATTCTTGCTTTCCTGACTGCTACAACCCCCAGAAATTCAAATGCAAAGTCAATACTCATCTATTAACCACTGGACTCTAGCTCTCTCTCCCCACCCCCATATATCCTTCCATTTCTCTCCACCTATGTATCTGTCTCCACCTATGTATCTACATTCTCAGCTTTCTATTGCTCCTTTCTAACTCGTTTGTTCTCCTCACTCTTTTCTAATTAATTTTTTTACAGTTATGTTGCCCCCCGCTCATCAGTGGCATTTCTGCTTTGCTCGGGGTGAAATGATTAAAAAAAAAGACGAACGAGCGCTGTGCAGAATCGTGAACCATATATTTTTCTACCGAGAGGTACAGTAATATCTTTATTCACTCCTTTATTTGCTTATTACGTTAGAACATGTGCAAACTACAAATTCTTACAAAATTTCACATTTTGTTTCAAGATCGAATGTCGAAACAAAATTTTACAATCTTGTAGTAGTTTGTAGCTTGTACATGTTCTAATGTAATCTAAACTTATTTATAAATAGAACTTTGTGTGTATGTGTCTGTGTGTGTGTGTGTCCGTTACCTATAGACTTCGAAACGGCTGAACCGATTTTCTTGAAAATTTACACAGTTGTACTACAAGCTTCTGCGAGTGTTCTTAGCAAGGTTTTGTTTCGAGGTATCCCCGATAAATATCAAAAATCGATAATCGAAAAAATCGGGTTATAGAAGGAGTGGTCCGTTTTTAATCAAATTTCATACACTCATAGACAAAGACATAAGAAACGATATTCAGAAGTTTCAAGGTTGCAGTTCTGACAATAGTGCAGAAAATTAGATATCGATACCAGGAAATCAAAATTTGACTTACATCCATTCATTTTTCTTTCTGTCTACGGTTTCGCTTTAACTGGAAACAACTATTGCTTTTTAGTCTTTCGTGCCAACGTCCAAAGAGTCTGAGCTCTAGGATCGTGGATTAGTTTTAAAGCTTTCATTACACCTGAGCAACGCCGGGCTATACTGCTAGTAATTAATAAATATTCCTTGCTCGATTTTTATATTGAGCACTGTTTTAAATTAATGTTTTCAAAGTTGTAATTATTTTCTTCGTTCCTTATCCATTTGAATATATATATATATATACATATATATACATATATATATATATATATATATATATATATATATATATATATATACGAATCAATACACAAAGGTATTTATTATAATAAAGTGTTTTATTATTATGATTATTATTACTAGTAGTACTATTTTCTCCGGTGGATCTTAATATCTGATAATGAATGCATGAATTGATGGACATGCCATTTTTCTCGGATCAAGTGTTAATCATTTCTGGATTATTCTTGCCGCTCCTAAGAGGTTTCCTTTCTCCTACAGTTCCATCGAGAAATCAATGGCAATTTTCTTCATACATCTCTCTATTACAGAATAGAGAGAGGCATAAAGATGTCAACGTACTAATCCGAATAGAATAAAGGATAAAGAAACTTGGCAATTATTATTATTATTATTATTATGTCATTTTTCATCATATTTCGATTTCTGCTTTGGTCTCACTACCAACCAAGTCTGCGGGGAGACCTAAGGCAGGTAGTGGCGTGTTGTTATGGCTTCATTTCATGTTTTTCTATCTTCCCTATCATCCCCAGCATTACATAGATAAAGTTTTCCTTAGTGTGTGGGCTGTACTTAATAAGACAATTTTTTGTATATCTCTTAAGCTGGGGTTTCCAGGGATTCTTTCAATGTGTTGTTTTGTTCCATTTTTTATCATTCCAAGTGCACCTACCATCACTGACACAACTCTTGTTTTCAATTTCCACATTTTTTCTATTATTATTATTATTATTATTATTATTATTATTATTATTTTGTCAGTTTCATCTATGGTCAAACTACCTACCAATTCTGCGGAAAGACGTTAGGCAAGTAGTCTTATGGCTACATTTGATTTGTTTTTCTATTTCCCATAACATCACTAGCGTTAAATGGACAAAGTTTTTCTTAATGTGTGGGTTAGGCTTATTAAGACAATTAATAAACCCTCAAACCTGGGTTTTCTAGTGACTCAACGTGTTGTTTTGTTCCATTTTTATCATTTCAAGTGCACCTACTGTCACTGGTACTACTCTTGTTTTCAATTTCCACTTTATTTCTATTTTACATTAACGATCTCCCAGATGTAATAAGACGGTTTACTCTCGCCTCGATCAAAAATCTGCTGAGGCCGACAAAGCAAACCTCGCTGCCGAGCTTGAAAAAAAAACTCCAATCCGTGGCAGACTGGGGTAAAAAATGGCTCGTGAATTTTAATGCTTTCAAAACGAAGCTGCTATCTATTAATCATCACAGACAATCGCTTTTACCCCCCCCCCCCACCAGCATGCATCAGGATAGTCTCCCTGAAAGCAAAACACTGCAACTCCTCGGCTTAATTCTCACAACAGACCTCAAGTGGAATGACTATATAGAATCCATAGCTAAATCCGTTTCTAAAAATGTCGGTTCACTCTGTAGGGCCAGAAAATTTTTTCCGCCTGAAACAATCCTGCACATCTATAAATCTACCATCCACCCGTGCATTGAATACTGCTACCATATCTGGTCGAGTGCTCCTGCAATCCACCCAGGGGTTCTTGACAAAATCCAAAGGAGAATCTGTAATGTGATAGATCCCGACTTAGCAGCTCGGATACAATAACTTTCTCACCGGCGCAATGTGGTTTTCCTGTGTCTTTTCTACAAATACTTTCATGGCTTCTGCTCCAATGAACTTAGCTCACTTTACAAATTTACTAGGTCCCACCCTTTTACTGTGAAACCAATAAATTGTAAACGCAAATTCTACTCCATCAGCTTTTTTCTCGCACTTCCCGCCTGTGGAATTCGCTTCCATTAACTTGCTTTCCCGACAGCTATAATCTCAAAAATTTAAATGTAAAGTCAATAGTCATCTTCTATCTCACTAACCTGCATCCACTCTCTCTGATATGATTATAAAAAAAAATTCAATTTTAAGGTCTTTATACTTGGATACTTTTTCAGATTCCTTGGTTACTATCTTACAATCGTATTTCGGTGTCGCACATTCATTTTTCCTCCTCCTCCTTCTTCTTCTGCTTCTGCTTCTTCTTCTTAAGGAAACTACAAGACCTCCTACAGAAGGTAGCTGAAGAGAGTGACAAGAAAGGACTACAAATAAACAGCATGAAGACCGAATGCATGGTCATCAGCAAAAAGAGCAGCCTCGAATGCCAAATACAGGTGTAGGATACTAAAATCAAGCTGATACAAAATTTAAATATCTGGGAAGTGTTCTAACAGAAGATGAAAAGTGTGACACAGAGATCCGAAAGCGAATTTGTTTTGCGAATTTTAGATTATTCTAGCTCTGTCACTGCGTGTCCTAGAAATTTCAATCGTGATTTACTGTTATTTTCGTTCCTATAGAGATCCGAAAGCGAATTGGCATGGTGAAGGACGCGTTCCAGGAGCTGAGTAGAGTTTTAAGAGACAAGAGAAGTTCGCTAGAAACAAAGAAGAGAGTACTGGATTGCTATGTGATGTCACTTCTTCAATATGGCAATGAATGCTGGACAATATCATCAAAGATGAAAGAAAAACTTGAAGCAGCTAAAATGTGGTTCTACAGAAGGATGCTGCAGTTGCAGATATTATGGATCGAGCATGTGAGCAATGATGAGGTTTTGGAAAGGATGGAAATTAATACTAAGCATCAGGAAGAGACAGCTAAAGTTCCTGGGACATGCAATGAGGAAGGAGGGCTTGGAGAACCTGATACTAATAGACCAGATAGAGGGAAAATGAGTCAGGGAAAGACAACGGACAACATATTTGAAGGGCCTGAGCAGGTGGATGACAGAACGAGGGTTGCGTGGTGTAACTAAGAGCCAACAGGATTAAGGAGACATGGAAAGCCATGGTCGCCTACGTCCTGAAAGGACAAGGTACATAGAAGAAGGAAATTGTCCTTAAACTGCCTCTTTGCTTTTATGTTTCGTTTATGGTTTTTTTCAAGTTTCTTCTGTAGAACCACATTTCTTCTTTACTTCTTTCTTTTTAGTTTCTTTTTTGTATCTGTTACCAACATTGTGTCATCTATATATCTTATTTTGTTAAGATTGTGGCTGCCAATGATGAATCCTGGCAGGTTTCATTCCTTTATCTTGCAAGTGGTATTTACTGATTCCCTTTGTCTTTCCTTCACTGCTTTCTGTAGGAGCTTGCGTAGTTTCCTTTCTGTAGCTGCTATCAACACTATGTCACCTCCATATCTTATGTTGTTAAGATTGTGCCCAACAGTAGTAAGACTTCTAACTCTAAGAATTATTTTAATACCCTTCCCAAATATGTCAAGCTTACCTAGCAGTTTCAAACTTTCATTGTGACATACTTTATAAAAAACGTTTGTATAATTTATAAAATACAGGTACATATCATTTTGCATATGTATTGCTAAAGATCTGAGTAGTGTAATTTTAGGTCGTGGAAAAAATCAGATACAGAAATCTTAACAATATGACGTTTTATTTACAACGGGAATTTCTGTTTTCCAGAAACTAAAATCATTTCCCGTTACACCTAATGGTGTGTAGGGGTAGCATTATTGTTGTTTTCGTAACAAACCTTTTTTTAATGGGGCAGGGTTGTTAGCCCTGCGCCAAACCCCAAACCTGGAGGAAGGTGATTTTCTAAGCGTAAGTAAGGGACACCGAGTGAGGATCGAACTCACTACTCAATTGTAATGATTCAAGCAAGACAAACTTGCTAACCATTACACCGCTAGGTACCCCCAGAAACTAAGCAAAACGTTAAAATACAGAAAATGGCTCTCTACAATTTCCTATGCTTTGTAGTTTCTAGTAAGTTCTACCCTTGCTTTTTCATTACACTTTTCACCCATTCTTCTGTTATCGAACTTTATAAGCTTGTTAAATAAGTTTTTCGTTTTTTCTCCTCTGTTCCTCTTGCCTTCCTTATGTTCTGTTTGTGCAAAGAACTCCTTTACAAGGTAGTAAAGGAAAATAGACCCAATCGGTAGTTATGTCTTAAGTAATATTAACCTTTTGTTGCATATTGGTTACAATTATAACCAATATGCAACAAAGTTTAGAGAAAGGTTACAATTTTAACCAATATGCAACAAAGGGTTAAATTCATTGAAGGTAGAGAAGGCTAGGAAAGCCCCCAAAAGCTATTGTACCCCCTCGTCTCCTAGGGAATCTTTTAGTCCTCACAAGCGGGCATATATCGGTACCTTTGTTTCGAGCTTAGTAACGAATGATTTTGACCGTTATAAACAATGAAATTAGTGCTGAAATGCTATGTAATATGTCATCTTATATAAAAATGAATATTTTACTATTTGCTCACAGACGAATAGAAGAAATGTGACAACATGTAGTTCTACATAAAGCTGGTGAGAATAGCTTAGACGAAACATATAAGCAACGAGGGAAAATGAAATAAAACAAAGGTAATAAAAACAATGGAGACAGTTGAAAATTATAGGCCAGATAAGAAAGAAAGAAGGTTTGGAAAATGTGACACTCACAGAATATACTGAATGCAAGAGTGACAGAGAGAAAGAGTGGGTAACTTGTCTAACAAGTTTGCGTAAATGGATCAGAGAATTAGAAGCAACGTAAAAGAGCAAAGATTACTGAGCGCTGTAGGACGTTTGGAGGGCCATGATCTCCCCTTTTATGAATGGAAATGGCACAAAGAAGAAGAACTTCGTAGTCAGATGGAACAACAACATCCATTTGAGAGAATTTGTTCACTAATCTTTTTTCTACTGAAGGGTGTGTTTTCTGGTGTAGTAGATATCGGCTCGGGACGAGAAATTGTAGAGCCGAGTTTGAATCACAGCTGAATTCTTTGCATTCACTTACACGCAAAGGTACCAATTCTACCCCCAGCTATGGGTAAAATAGTAGGACGAATTGGGTTCTATAGCTTTGCTCGGCAACCAGTCTACCACAGAAAGAAATGGCAATCTACTGCGCGAAAATGTTATACCTAATAAGTCATGGATCGAAAGAGACATGATTGCCCAAGCGTGTATCACATCAAAAGACTGACTGATTAACTGTATTAGCTTATATAATAGACAGTCTCTATATAATAGACATTTTCTGTATAATAGACGTTCTCCATTCGTGACGAGGCGGTATTCATTGTATAATCCATGTCTTTGATTTATCAGTTCTACTCATTTTTGTTAATCAGAATCCAACTGTATATAGCTTAGTATATTCTGAATCAGCGTTATATGCAAAGCATCAGCCACTCTTCCTCCAATTCTTTTCACCTCCATCAAAATCATACAAAGTGAAATGCTTGCGTGTGATCGTCAACCAAATTGCGCTTCCATATAGATTACAAAGATGTCCAGTTAACTGCAGAAATGCCTTGAATACCTAATTATTGATATTGGTCATTTAATTGTGTTTGATATATAATGATGCTACTAACGTTGAAAGGCGTTTACAAAATCTCCCTTATTTCTATAAGAGACATTTAATGAGATTTTCCTCTATGTGACACAAAATGATTTCTTCTTCTTCTTCTTCTTCTTCTTCTTCTTCTTCTTCTTCTTCTTCTTCTCCTTCTACATTTGTTAATAAGGAATATCCTCTCAAGAACTAACGTCATTTTTCTTTCATATTCGTCTACATCTATTTCTTCTTCGCATTCGTTTTTAGAAAGAAACTTCTTCCCATGAAAATCCTTAAAATTTTTCTAATTCTTTTTCGAATTTGTTAGTAACGAATTTTCTGCATGACATCCATATTTTTTCTCCTTTTATGCATTCATTTGTTTAAAAAATATAAGCTATACCATCTATCATCTATTTTTTTCTTTTTCATCTTCGTATTTCTTTGTTAGTAAGAAAATTCTTCACAATAAAAACCTTTTTTTTTCTTAGTATTTCTTTCTTGGTAAGGAACTTCCTCACAAGAATCACTTATTCTTCTTTCTTTTCTTCGTATATGTTTGTTAGTTCACTCAAGATGATTCATCTTTTTATCTTTTTCTTTTTCGTTACATTTGTTCGTAAGGAACATTTTTTCAAGAACATTCAGTATTGTTGGCTATTTCTTCGCATCTTTGTTAGAAAATCTCCTCTCAAAGAAATCAATCAGTTTTTTATTCGTTATCGTTTTCATAATGAACTTTATCTCAAGAAAATCTGTTTTCATTCTTTTTTTCGTATTCCGTTCTTAGTAAGGAACATCTTAAGAACATCTCTTTTTCATTTTCTTTCTTTGTTATTAAGTAAATTTTTTGCAAGATCTTCCATTTTCTTATGCTTATTTGTCTTATTCTTTAAATTTTTCTTCTTTTTCTTTTTCTTCTAATTCTTCTTCTTCTTGTTCTATTTCTCCATCGTATTTTATTTTACTAAGGAGCCTCCTCACAAGAACGTCCATCTTATATTTTTCTTCCTATCCCTTTGTCATTAAGGACCTTTCCGTCAAAAGCACGAACCATTTGTGTCTTTTCTGTATTTCTTTGTTAGAAAAATCTTCATATCAAGAACGTCCATATTTTTTCTTCCTCTTCTTCGAATTTTTGGTTAGAAAGGAACTTCTTCTCACGAACATCCATCATTTCTTCTTTTTCTTCTTCTTCTGTTAACAAGGAAATTCTTCTCAAGAACATCGATATTTCTTTTCTTGTTTTCTTCTCCCTTTGTTTGTAAGAAACTTTCTCTCAAGTATTTTTATCTTCATCTTCTTGTAAACGAATCAATAAATTCTTTGTCACTTTTCATGACAATGGTGAATACAGAACTTCCTTTTTTCAACACTAAGCTTATCCTATCAATTAACACAAACTCGTTCGAATACCAGTTGGCAGTGGTGATTGTGGAACTTTGAAACAGGTAGGGGCACTTAGGCGCGAGATTTTTCTAAGGAGGTGGGGAGCAAACACAAGCAGCCTCTTCATTTTCATATTACATTACTATCGCATACACAACTTAGGAATGAATTTGAGTATAAGCATGTTACTTCACTAAATTAAACGGAATAACTTTACATTCATAGTAGTGAAGTTCTAATCTATTCTTTTCTACTCTCAAGCTGTTGGAACACAAGAGAGGTTAATTTCAAAGTAAAATCATAGGGTTAATACTAACGTCAATACTAGCAAAACATTGTGATTTGTCTTCTCTGATTATTTTTCCTCTACAAATCTGTGTATGTGTTCTTAAAAAGCTAAATGAAAAAGAAAACGCAGAGGGAAAAGTGCTGAAGATCAAATCTAATCAAAATCAATGACTGATCAGTTTTATAAATTTTTGCAGCTTATAAAAGTGGATGGGCTAACCGAGAGGCCGGTCAAAATTCGTGGGTGGGGAGGCTTGGTCTCTTCTGCATTACAATAAAACTATTAAACAGATAAGTAGAATCGTCACTGCTAGTTGGGTATATTATATTCACTTATGCTTAAATACCATTAGGAAAGGTATGACGCTATATCTTCGCTACCAGCTATGCGTTAATAAGTAAGACTTGTATCACTAAATCGTTAGGTAGGTTACTTGATATTTTGAATGCTCCTGCCTTCAGTATGTCCTGTAAGTGACAGATTCTCCGTGCACTCTTTCCTCATTATATGTGCCCAAATTCAAAGAATCTTTTTCTAATTCTGTTGTATAATAGTTTCTATTTTACTTAAAACCCTTTTGTTGCTTACATGCTCCATCAGCAGTATTCCCGGTATCCTTCCGTGGAACCACATCTCCGTTACCTCAAGACTCTTCTTCATCTGTGTGTAAATTGTTCAGCATTCATTGGCATATAGGAGGATCGATATACACAGTATTTCAGCGCCGATACTAGCAACAATTTGACTGTTGTTTTAGTTGTGAATGTTTATATATTTATCTATAATTCTACTTCTCGTACTGCTGTTCCGTGTTATAGGATGTAATAAATGTCATTATCTTATCTGTTTAATAGTTTTATTGTAATGTTTGGGCGCTTGCCACAGAGCACCGTTCACCAGTTGTAGTAATAAATAGGAAAAATAGGAAACAAATGAAGAATTGCAACTTGTTAATATATAAGACACAAGTAGTGTTGAAACAAAATAGCTGCATTTGTAGTGATATTATAACGTATTTATGTTATAAATTGTAAATAAATATTATTCGCTCTACTTTGTATTGAACACTTTTTGTAGAATAGTGTTTATTTTTATACGGAATTTTATTCCATTCATACTTACCATATATATATATTCTCATTCACAGACAGATCTGTTTCGCTGTATCACAGCTCATCAATACGGTTAGACTCCGATTGCTACACAACCCAGGCTAGAAACCCGACCGATTTGGCGTCAATCGGAGACTCTACCCCTGGGCCACGGGGCGTTCGGTGGAAGAAGACAGTCTTTTTAGCGCATATCATATTACGCGCCCAATAGCTAGGTGCTCAAATTCATTTTTACTGAATGAGCGATGCGTACACGCTAGAGTGGCTACTGTTTTTCAAAGTCTACCTTTCTTCTAGAATGCTCAGTCATATATATATATATATATATATATATATATATATATATATATATATATATATATATGTAAACTTATTTTATAAATGGAACTTTGTGTGTGTGTCCGTTACCTATAGACTCCGAAACGGCTGAACCAATTTTCTTGAAAATTTACACAGTTGTACTATAAGCATCTGCGAGTGTTCTTAGCTAGGTTTTATGTCGAGGTACCTCCGATAAACATGGAAAATCGATAATCGAAAACATCGCGTTATAGAAGGAGTGGTCCGATTTTAATCAAATTTGATACACTCATAGACAAAGACATAAGAGACGATATTCACAAGTTTCAAGATTGCAATTCTTACAATAGTGCAGAAAATTGATAATATATATGTATAAGGCAAAATGTTTGTGTGTGTCTCTCTCTCTCTCTCTCTCTCTGTGTGTGTGTGTGTGTGTGTGTGTGTTTATCTGTCTGTACATCCTTTATACACATAAACAATTTTTATCCGATTCTCACCAAACTTCAAAATTTGACTTACATCCATTCATTTTTCTTTCAGTCTACGGTTTCGCTTTAACTGGAAACAACTATTGCTTTTTAGTCTTTCATGCCAACGTCCAAAGAGTCTGAGCTCCAGGACCATGGGTTAGTTTTAAAGCTTTCATTACACCCGAGCAACGCCGGTCTATACTGCTAGTTTATACATATATATATATATATATATATATATATATATATATATATATATAAGGCCGGAATAATAACAAGGTGAGAGAAATGATTGATTGCTTTGATTGTTTAATGGCATGTCAACTTCTTATAGGCCATTTAGTCATTTAATACGGGAATTTAATTTTCTTAGGTGCTATTAAGTGATAAAATTATTATAAACGTTATTTTTCTTTCACAATTGAATACATGGCAGATGTTACTCAGCATTTGTACATAAACATGTTTGTGTGAACATGATTAGTAGAGACGGTGATATGTATGTTGAAGTTATATTTTTGAATAATAATACAGTTTTTTTTTTGTAAATTATTTCCTAAATTTTCGATTTTTGGTGGTGTTTTGCTGATTGTTCCATAATTCTATATAGAGAAAGGAGCTTTTATAAGTTTTCGCGCCTATGGGAATGTAATGTATTGAGTGATTTTCGAAGTTATTATTTCTTTCTCCAATCCATTGCTATCTTTACCATCAGTCGCGTGATCTCCATTGCAATAAATAAAATCGGTTGGCTTTTACATGTTGTATCCTCGTGGTTTGGTTTTATTTTATTTATTTATTTTTTTTAATAAGCGTTTCACCCCGAGCAAGGCATATCACTGCCACTACTGTTCAGGGGGCTACGTAGAGAGGAGAAAGGCTGATTAAATATAGGAAATGACAGAGGGTGGGTGATAGGCGGGTAAGGATACCGAGAATGTTATTTTCTCACATCTTTCACACGTTTATTCTCTTATACTATAATCCTTTAGATGACCATATCTTTGATATTTGTGATATATTCCGGGAGTATATATATCCACTTTGGCTATTAAATATCCAATGTTAATTTTAGATTATTGTGTCGGAGTATTGAAACTTAATATATATGGGTTTATTTTAATTATTTGATTTTTGATTTTTGTTATCCACATGATATTAATCACATTTCGTTTTTTTTTTTAATTCGACTTTTATTTATTCTATGGTACAAAGCGACTGATCTCCATTACGAACTACATCTAGAGAGGTGTTTAAACTGTTATGTGGGTATGCTTTTACCAAAATCTCATGGAAGTTTTTAATCTTTAACAATGAGCTCGCGTGTTTATTTTTTTGATAGTTTTACCAAGATGTTTACATATTTTAAATTTTTTCCTGACTTAGGATTAACCATTAAGGATATAACTCTATGTACCAGGAATGTTGATTATTTAGTTAGTGGGACTTCCTCCCTAGATTCTAGTAACTATGAAAACAATCTAAGGTTTTGAGTGCTCAAAGACATATGTCCTAGTGAAAAAAAGCGTTGGTTAGATCCAGTGGCTTGACCTAAAGAGTTATAGGTTCAATACCTGGCTACAGCATCGGTGAACACAAACTTGGGGAGTTGAGTTAAAGAGAGATAACTAAGGCATCCGGAATTGGCATGACTCATTGAATGAGAACAATATAAATCATAGTTATTAAATAAAAGGGTTCTATCTGAAATTCTACTTACCTGAGGAAGGTCGAAGCATACAACAGCCGAAACGTAGTGATTATGGTTATATAGATGAGGACAGCAGTCCGAACAATGTAAAATGTAAATAAAGGTGTTGTATATTGTTGTGGGGCGTTACCCACTTAACTATGGACACTTCCTACCAGTATATTAACTGAGAGTTAATCATTCTCGTGGCTTCAGTTCAGCCAAGCACAGTCTGTCTGTCTGTCAGTCTGTCAGTCACTAGCAAGCCAAGCTTATGTTTACTCTGTTCTCTTGTATCTATGTTTGACTTAATATATGTTGTTAACCATACTATCGTGTTTCGAGTTATCATTTAGTGGTCCCATTAGCGGTCCACATTATATATATATATATATATATATATATATATATATATACTAGCAGTATAGCCCGGCGTTGTTCGAGTATAATGAAAGCTTTAAAACTAATCCATGGTCCTGGAGCCCAGACTCTTTGGACGTTGGCACGAAAGACTAAAATGCAATAGTTGTTTCTAGTTAAAGCGAAACCGTAGACTGAAAGAAAAATGAAGCTCAGACCCAGAGTGGTAGCACCTGTTACTGTCCCAGTTATGGGTAAATAGTTTATCCCCAAACTGGGGTCAAAACACTATGAAAGTATGAAAATACACTGTTATAGAAATATATACATAAAAATAGACTTTTATAGAAAATATACATTTGTGAAGGAAAAATATTACAAACAATACGTGAAGAAAAATTATTACCATAACACATTTATGAAGGAAAAAATATTCTCAGCAATACAAAAATTAGAATACATTTTCAGTTTTCCAAAATAAAAAAGAATAAAAACAAAAAATAATTGGTTAAAATCTGACTAAATCAATCTCACTATAACCAGACATTAAAAAGGAATTCAAAAATAACCTAAAAATCCCCACCTTTTTGGCATTAAATTGGTTGATATACCGTTAAACAAAATTCAAACTCAAACTTCCAATTCTTTGGGTTAAGTCACTGGAAATAACTAACGCTTTTATCCGCTAGGTCATGCGTCTTTGAGAAAATAATGCTTTGGTACTTATAATCCTAATGTCTCAGTAACCAATTCTTTACCAGAGTTCATATTCCAAGCACCCGAAGAAGGCCGGAATGTATAACGGCCAAAACGTCGTGAGTATGGCAATAAAAATGACGACAACAGTTCTAACAATGTCAATACTCCCTCATTGTAAGTATAGATAAACAGATAGTATTATTTTGCGGCTTATCAACACATCGTGTCATTAAAAATCGAGTTATTCTTATATTGCATAAATTTTTTTCTGCTAATCATATTGGCTAATAATTTCAGAATCCTGATGAATAGAGCGAGAAGCAGAATCAGGCCAGAGATAGGGCAGGAACAGTGCGGCTTCGTCAAGGACACTGGAACAAGGAACGCCATATTCATGATTAGGATGCTCTCTGAATGGGCATTACAAATGAAGAAAGACTTGTACCTGTGCTTCATTGATTACGCGAAAGCATTCGACAAAATACGACACAAAGAATTGATGGAGATGCTAGGCAACCTCGACATTTTCGGCAAAGACATAAGAATAATCAAGAATCTCTACTGGCAGCAAACGGCCTGCATACGGACAGGTAACGACCTCAGTAGATACACAAAGATAGAAAAAGGCGTAAGACAAGGATGTGTCTTTTCACCGGATTTGTTCAACCTATACAGCGAGAATATTTTGAGGACCCTAGAGGACACACCAGGAATTGTTATTGGAGGCCACAACCTGAACAACATAAGATATGCGGACGATACAGTACTGATTGCGGACACGGAAAGGAAACAACGACGATTTAATTTAAGTACCTAGGAAGTGTTCTAACAGGAGATGGAAAGTGCGACACGGAGATCCGAAGGCGAATTGGCATGGCAAAGGACGCGTTCCAGAAGATGAGCAAAATACTAACACACAGGAAAATCTCAATAGAAACGAAGAAAAGAGTGCTAGACTGCTACGTGATGTCAGTTCTTCAATACGGCTGTGAATGTTGGACAATATCATCGAAAATGAGGACAAAACTGGAAGCGGCCGAAATGTGGTACTACAGAAGGATGCTACGGATATCGTGGACTGAGCATACAAGCAACGACGAGGTGTTGGAAAGAATGGCAACAAAAAGGAAATTGATGCTGAGCATCAGGAAGAGACAACTGAAGTTCCTGGGACATGCAATGAGGAAGGAGAGCCTGGAGAACCTGATACTGACTGGACAGATAGAAGGAAGGAGAGACAGAGGAAGGCAGCGGATAACATATTTGCAGGGTCTGATCGGGTGGATGACGGAACGGGGGTTGCCAGGAGCAACAGGAGCAAACATACTAAGAGCCACAAGGGATAGGGAGACGTGGAGATCCATGATAGCCTACGTCCTGAAGGGACAGGGCACATAGAAGAAGAAGAAGAAGAAGAAGAAGAAGAAGGTTTCAGCATGTTTGTGTTTTATTTCTGTTATATTTACGTGTTTGGATACATCTGGAAAGATACGTGTATGTCTGGGATAATTTTTTTTGTTTTTTCCATATCATGTGTTATGAACTAATTTAGACATCTGTTTTTTTTTTGTTAAGTTTATATTTTTGGTATATACACACTTTTATTGAGAAATGAGTATTGTATTGTCCGTCTTTGCTTTTTCAAAGATCCCCTTCATGTTGTTTGTATTGAAGCATATTTTTGTAGGTGGAGAAAGAGCTGTACAAAGCGGGCAAATATCTCATCTTTTCGTATTTTCTGTATCCTGGCTTTCATTCTCCAAGTATCAACTTGATTTATAGCAATTTAATTGGTGCACTATTACTCTAACGTTGTTGCCATTTTTATTCAATATACCTGATTATTTGGCTCTGCAGGTCTGTGTACAAGATCTAAAAGTTCTGGTCAATTTCCATATTTTCACCATGTTTAGCAGCTGTGTCAGCTTTGTCATTTCCAATTATTCCAAAGCAACATCAAAGCAACCATGGATATTAAATGAAGTTTGTTTAGCAAATTGACAAGTAATGGGTCGTCAAGGTTTGTTTTTAGTGTTGTTAAAACTGTTACTTAATCAGAAAAGATTAAATTTATATTTTGTTTTATTTGTTGAAATCATGCTGAGCGCTAGCTTTAAAGACTTCAAGATTAATGATCCAAATTTTATCTGGCAGGCGTTTACTGCTTATTTTCTTCTGGGATATTGCTGCAGACCCTCTTGTATTTCCATGTTTGGATTCTTCTGTAAAAATATAGGGATTTTCTAAGCGTAGCTTAGATGTAGCACAAGGCCGAAAGTAAGGGAAACTCATTGAGGATCCAACTCACAAATCAGTTTTAATGATTCTAGCGAGAAAAGCTTGTTAACTATTACACCACCTCGAGGGTCCCCCATCTGTAAAGATATATGTCTGTTTAAGATAGCTTTGTTTATCAAATTATTCTTGATAGTGAAGGGTATTCATATTTGTTTTTTCGAATTTGCATAAGTCGAAAATTATTTTTGGAGATCGTATAATCCAAAGAGCAATGTTATAGATCGTTTGCCAGTTGTATTTTTGGTTCTTCAATAAAGAGTTCAAAGTCCAAATGTTTGTTCTTTTTGCTGATGGAGGTTTCTGTGTTGTGGAAGGATCGTATTTTTGTAGGAAGGGTTAAATGAACTGGATTTTAGTTTTTACAGAACGGTAGCGCTAGTTTTTCACATCTAAAATAAGAAGTTTCAAGAGGTGATGTTTTTAAATGGCCCAAGCACAAGTCATAAACCTTCATGGTAGAATCAATGAGTTTTAAATAGGATCTTCTTGGTAAACTCTATATAACCCTACCATAATCTAGTTTTGATAAATTTGGATTCTCTAAAGTATTTGTACTAAAAACACGCAGTGGGCACTGATGAGGCGAATACACTTCTAAATTTAGGATATTGCCAGTAAACGTAATTTTGATTCATGCAAAAAATATCTTGAATAAACAAATTATTCAAAATGATGTTCCTGGGACACGTAATAAGGAAGGGAGGTCTGGAGAACTTGATACTCTCAGATCGGATAATGTTGGGGAGTCACCCCTTTTCTCACACTCTATGAACTCTTCCATGGTATACAAATAATCCTGCCTACAGAGAACGGTAATTTGAGTTGTCTGTTGAGTAATTGTTGTTAGAGTTGGTGTTTGTCAGAGCAGTTAAACCACCGCTCCTTGGTCAGCAAGAATATAGACTTATAACCCGGACTTACTTCTTGTATATATTTGGCTCCTACTCACAAGTATTCATGAATCTACTAACCGTGTACAGGTTGTATATCTTTTGTTCAATATACTTACCTTTTTTCCTCTCATATCTTTTTGTGTTATTATTATAATGTATTGTTTTCTAAACAAGAATCTACATCAGATAAATGGAAGGAGAGACAGGGAAAAGCAGCGCGAGAGCGACAAGAGACAGATCCAAGTGGAGGTCCATGATCGCCTACGTCCTGAAGGGACACAGCACATAAAGAAGAAGTAGAAAGTGTCTTTAAATCTTTTGGTTCTGATTTTCCTTCATTGCTAATTTTCACATAATGAAGCGTCGTTGCTTTGCTAGATTTACATTTGAGATGTTTTATGTGAGGGATAAAAGAATTTTTTTCAATAAAAAAAAATTTCTCAAGAATTCATGCCAATCTACAAATGGTATTTCAGATTCTTCTAGTCTTAGAGAAAGATCATTAAATATTTACCCTTCTGATAGAAGTACATAATTTAGTTTTAATTTTAGAATATTAAAACCATTTTCTCATTTGCTAACTTTATTCAGGCACTGCTGTAATTTTTTTTTATGCGGTATGCATATGTTTGGACTTGTAAAAAATGAGGCTTCATGTCTGGGTTTTGAGCAGGCCTCTCCAGAACAGTAACATTCTCCTCAGAAAGAAATGTCTTAATAGACTTCTCTGTGTGACATGGCGCGTTATCATTCATAATTACAGCTGGTTGATTAATTACAGTTCTCAAATTAGGTACAACATGTTTCTTCAATATCTCTTTGTATACAGTTGCGTTAATTTTACCGTGTAGCCTAAGAAGAGATCCCGTACCAGCAGTGAAATCATGCCAAACACCATCATACTTTCTCCTCCAAACTTAACGCTACTTTTAGTGCACTGAGGAAAATATCGTTCCTTACGACTGCGTCGAACGAACCTTATTCCGTCATCATGGAACAGATTAAACTTTGACTCATCGCTGAAATGAACACAATTCTCACAGTTCTTTTGTCCATATGAGGTGTTCAGTGGCAAATTTCAGTCGACTCATTTGATTCCTTTTAGAAATGCAACGCTTTGTGGAGGCTACTCAACTGTTCAGATATATTTCATTAAATCTTCGGGAAATAGTCTGTCTTGATATTTTAATTCCAAGGTTAGCATTGGCTCTTTCTTACGGGTTACCAATCTATCTGTCTTCCCTTGCAATAGTTTTCCTAGGCCTGTCAGTTTCATCAAGTTTTCTTAAAATACTATGAACAACACTTTTAGATTTCCCACACTCTTTGAAATATCTCCAATCGAGAGTTTATCTTCATTGCGTACCTTGACTATCAGTTTTCTAAGTTCCAATGACTTTCTGACAGATTTTTTCGCCATGTTTACAATGCAAGAACCAGTAAAGAGCCGGTGAAATTTAGTAAAATATCCAATTTTATATTCTTACCTTGAGAAAATTTTCAATCATGCAAAATAATGATTATATTTTATGGATTTATTTAATCGTTCTGATGTTTTTGATCATCTATTTTTTTTTCGAATGTTATATAATTATTCTTATAAATTTATCAAAATAGGTTTATTAAATTTTATATTTTGGAATTATATAATTTACTTTTATATCCTTTTTTTCCTTGATAAGATGTTCTTTGAAGCTTTAAAGTAAAAAGTTATTTCATATTTAGACTTTTTCTTCACATGGTTCTAATCTTTATGCTCGCTACTGTATATATATATATATATAATAATATTAACTATAGCAACAACAATACCAATAGTAAAACTAGTATTAATCAAGCTAGAATTTAAATCGTCTTGTATAACCCACCGAGAACAAACACGGAGGGAAAAAAAAAAGGGGAAGCAAAAAAAGAAACAAACGAAGTACATGAATAAAAAGTCAAGCACTCGTAAGAAAGAAAAAAAAACCAAGACGAAAACCCTAACACTAAGATGCTCAATACCAAGGTAGAGCAAACGAAGACAGAAATCTAAGCAAGAGCCAACAACCGACCACGGTTTCGCCTAACGGCTCGTCAGGGAAAATATATACATACAGAGAGAGAGAGAGAGAGAGAGAGAGAGAGAGAGAGAGAGAGAGAGAGAGAGAGAGAGAGGACTGAAGTAGGGAGAATAATAGTTATGAACAGATTGAAATAGATGAATAGAAAGTGGTAGAAAAATAAAGAAAGCTGAATAATGAAAAAGAGTATTGGACGAGAAAGCGTGAGTGAAAAAAAGAGAGACGAATGGAGAGCGTGAGAAAGAAATGAAGAAATGGAAATGAGAAGGCAGCGAAAGAGAGAGAGAGGAATAAAGAGAGAGAGAGAGAGAGAGAGTGAAAAGAGAGAGGGCGAGAGAGAGAGAGAGTGATTAATGAATAATTGCTGGGGTAGTAAAATGTGGGAGAAAGAGAAAATTTGAATACAGAACAAGAATATATATATATATATATATATATATATATATATATATATATATATATAGTGAAAGTGAGGAACGTGCCAAGTTTAGAACGGGCACCTATTTGGACGTTTTCCCATTGAATCTGTATTTTTCCAAGCTTAAAAGTGTTTTTGCAGGCAATAAATAACATACATTTCTGTCGGTCCAAACAAAATATTTATTTTCATTCTGTTCTCGGCCTTTTTTTATACTTCACTACTCTCCGAATTGTTTGAGCAATGATTGCAAACCTCAAAATATGTAACATTTCACTTGAAGACGATTTATCACTTTTCAAGAGCATTGTTTACTGCGGGCGAACAAAACGAACCTTAACAAATAAGCTTTTAAGTTCGTTTAAATGCAAACATGAATTAAGAGATTCTAATTACAAAATATTATAGACATTAAAATGCATCACAAATGTAAACATAAAAGTCAATCACTTGTTTGCTGCCGCTTCTTGTTTATGATTTTGTCAAATATGGAACCGTCCTGCCGCACGTGGTACACAGGTGCTGTCTGCGAAATCATCACAACTAAAATAGACACAGTTAAATGCCATACGAGATACACGATTGGGTGATCATGTCTCGAAGGAGACATAACTGACTGGGCAGAAGATTATCCCGCAGTAGGTTGCCATTACTTTCTGCGCTAGACTGGTTGCCAAAAAAGGCTGTAGAACCCAACCTGTCCCGTTATTTAACCCATAACTGGAGGGAAGAAACGGATTAATACCTTTGTCAAAGATATTTGCGCGTAAATAAATTCAAGGAATTCAGCTGGAATTCGATCTTGGCTCCCCGATTTCTCGTTCCCAGTCGATATCCACTGCACCACAAGGCACATCCTGCACCACAACGCACATGTGGATGTGCGTTGTGGTGCAATGGATATCGACTGCGAACGATATTTGGGGAGTCGAATTCGAATTCCAGTTGAATTCCTTGCATTCACTTACGCACAAATTCCCTTGGGAAAGGTATTAATCTGTCTCTTCCCACCAGTTACGGGTTAAACAACAGAATGATTGTAATAATAGGTTCAGTTCTAAATTTCTAGCACCTAAAGAAGGCCAGAGCGTACAACGATCGAAACGTTGTAAAAATGACAACAAAGATGAGGAGAATAGTCCGAATAATGTAAATAGTGTAAATACTACCTTATCTCAGAAATATAGAAAAATACACAGACATTTTTGTATGTAGGAATTATTCGGGAGCACATGCATAAACATCTGAGGTTAATAACTGGTATAAATTACATATAATACAAACTTGAAATGAAGTTCAAGTTTCCTTAAACTAATTATCGAATCGTCATTATCGTCTTACTGTCGGTGATATAGGCAAAATCAGAGAGGTCAATGACGCCATGGCGCGTATCAACCCTGTGTTAGTTCGTTATATATATATATATATATATATATATATATATATATATATATATATATACTATCGGCCATAATTATTAGGCGACCCCAGTTTTTTTTTTTTTAAAGAAATGACGTATTTCATACTATTTATAGCATTTATTGCCAAGTGGATAATTCTAAATGAAAATAGAATGGTTCTTTTGTTATTATTACTTTGCAAAATCTTACAAGGAAGCAAAGATGAACTCGTCCGAATCATCCTAAATTTTTTTTCATTCTTTCATTAATGAAACTGCAATACAGGTAATTATTAAATACTTATATAAATTCATTTGATGCACATGTTATTGTGCAATATTAACAAAAGAAGCATTCTATTTTCATTTACAATTATTCACTTGGTAATGAATACTAAAAAATAGTATAAAATACATAATTTTTTTTAAATACTGGAGTGGCCTTATAATTATGGCCAGTAGTCTCTCTCTCTCTCTCTCTCTCTCTATATATATATATATATATATATATATCATTATTTTCATATTACATTTTTTACGTTACCTTTCTTGCCTAGAGATGAGTAAAAGTCGGCAGGTTTTAATTAAGTCTTGGAAAATTCAAGGACATGTAATTCAATGAACTGGCTTGGAAATCGAACTCGGCTCTCTGATTCTCGCAATTTGACCTGCCAATTGTCGAGTACAACTGTAGATAGCACTATCTTTGGTCAATTGTCGGCTATATTACTATATATATGTGTGTGTAGATGTATGTATAAGATGTGCATTGTGGTGCAGTGGATATCGGCTCGGAAAGAGAAATCGGAGAACCAAGTTCGAATTCCAGTTGAATTCATTGCACAAATATCATTGGGAAAGGTATGAATTCATCTCTTCTCCCTCCATTTGTGGTTTTAATAATCTGTTAGTATTTGTAAGCATTAAATATTTGTATTTATCCCCTCAACTATGGAATAAATATCAGGATAGATTGGATCCTATAACCTTCCTTGGCAGGCTAGTCTACCGCAGAAAGTAATGGCAACCTATTACTGGAAAATTATTCTGCCCAGTCGTTCATGATCGCTGAAGCGTGTATCACGTATAACACTTAACTGACTGACTTAGTATTTGTAATATTTCCTAGTACAAGAGTCATTTCCTTCATTTGCGAACGTGCATATAATATTCGGCTTGCGATAGCAGATTATTTCATATATAACAATCAGTGTGCTATGTTGGACTTTCGCTTGAAATTATTAGAAACAGTATATACATTAAGTCTTTTCAGCCTTCCCTCCCTAAACAAGGATAGCTTTTAAGTGCAAATGTCATTGAGTTGTAATAAGCTTTTTTTATACATAAAATGATATATTATTGATATACTTGTATTTCTAAAAGAATAATTTAACCTCAAGCAAAGCGACAATTCTACTAGAACGAAACGAGTTACAAGGGGGTAAAAGTGGAAGAGAATGAGAAAACTAAGAATGAGGTTGATTGACGATATGAAAAAAGAACTGGGTTCAAAAAGACAGATGATGGCAATTGACGATGCATTAAAACTTTTGAGATTGTACAGGATGACCCCAAAAAACGGGAATTTTTTTAACAATCTAATAAACCAAGAGTGATGGAAGTAAAATATTTTATTGAATATAATTGAAATCTTAAAGCATGCCACTTAAGAAACAATGATGGAATTTTCATTTTTTTAAAATTACGTCCTGTAGATGGCGTCCTCCTTTACGAATGCATTCTTGAAATTCTTGATATTTGCAGTGACGGTGACTGAGATCACCTGTTCATTTAAAAAAAAATGAGGTCCGATGATCACATGTAATGAAACAGCACAACATACTGTCACCTTACTAGCGTGTAAAGGGCGTCCATGAACTTCATTAGGATTTGTGTCTGTCCAGTAACGATAGTTCTGCTTATTCAAGTAACCTGTGAGATGTAAATGGGCCTCATCTGACTCCATAACTTGCTTAGAAATTCATCGTCATTGTTGCCCGTTCCACTGATCCATGGTTGCTGAAATAGCAGGGTGTTTACTTCGTGAGGGCACTGTTTTGTTGCCATTTACACACTTAAAAAATTTTGTTTTTTGGGGTCACCAAGGAATCAAGAAATTGGGTGGGAGTTCCACGGGTGATAAGTGCCTGAAATTATTATAGTAGAAATGGCGGCTCCACCTAGCTATTTAAATAGTAAAACAGTGGGACCAAGTTTCCAATCTATAGACGGAAACCTTGTCACGTAGGCAAGAAAAGAATTGAAGTTAAGATGCCTTGGTCAGGATGAATTACATAACAGACCCTTCTTTGGATTTTTTCTAGAACTCAAGACGTACATCAAGAGCAGCAAACCAAATATAGCAACAGTATTCAATGCATGGACGAATGGTAGATTTATAAATGTACAAGATCGATTATGTCGAGAAAAATAATCTGGCACGTCACAGTGAACCAAAATTTCTTGCAGTAGACGAAAGAGTTGGTTCAATATAGTCGAGCGATTATAGGTTGAAAACGTGAATTCAAGAAGGCGTAGAGTGGTGCTCTCTTGGTGCTTAGCATCAGCCCTGCTGACATCAGCAGGGCTGACATCTGCAAGACTGATACTAAACGCCAAGAGAGAAAAGAACCATCAATTCTTTTCTCCCTGACTGCTTTTGAGTAAGCCCCTGTTCGGCAAAATATCAAACAAAAGACGATTTGAGTGTTTGCAGAATGTTTCTTTCCAGATACGATAAGAAATAACAGACATCGTTCATGTTGGTGTTGGACTGTTCAACAGAGGATACATGGGAAACATATCGTTGTTTATTTCATTCTTTCTTTATGTCGGTGTATGCGTGTGTGTCTGTGCATATCCATCTTTTTAATATGTTATATAAAAACATCCAACTGGATTATCTTTTCCACTTCAGTCAGTCAGTAAGTTAAGTGCCATACGCGATAACACGCTTGGGCGATCATGTCTCGAATGAGACATGACATTGGACAGAAGATTTTCTCGTAGTAGGTTGCCATTACTTTATGCGGTAGACTGGTTGCCAACCAAGGCAATAGAAACCAATCTGTTCTGTTATTTAACCCATAGCTGCAAGGAAGAAGCGGTCAATTAGTATTTTTTAAGAGGTATTTGCGCGTAAGTGAATGCAACGAATTCAACTGAAATTCGAACTCTGCTCTCTGATTTCTAGTTCCGAGCCGATATCCATTTTGTGTGTGTGTATGTGTGAATGGTGAATTGTACTATGACTAAGTGAATGGTGTCAGTTAATATAAATATGTTTGTGTGTATGCGCGAGAATTTATTTTATTTTTTACACGAGTTACCATTATTATTACGAACTCCCATCGATAAGAAGCTGTGGAGAGATATGGTTTCCAACATCCTGAAAGGGCACCGCACGTAGAAGAAGAATAACAATAAGAAGTAATTGTTGATTGTTCATTTGATTTTAAGCGAAAGCAAGTTCCCCTAATACTCAAGAGGTCTTTTCAGTCTTCCAGTAGATTTTCTAGGGATATCGGCTCGGAACTATAGGTCGGGGAGCCGAGTTCGAATTCCAGTTGAATTCGTTGTATTCACTTTCGCGCAAATTCCCTTGGGAAAGGTATTAATCCTTCTCTTCTCTTCAGTTATGGGTTAAACAATAGGACAGATTGGGTTCTTTGGTTGGCAACCAGTCTACCGCAGAAAGTAATGGCAACCTACCGTGGGATAATCTTCTGCCCAGTCAGTCATATTTTTTTCGAGATATGATCGCCCGAGCGTTTATCACGTATGGCTATTAACTGAGTAGATTTGAGCGACTTTTTATATTGGACGATTTCAATTCTTTTCCAGTGCTTATTGCAGTTTTTCCGATTGTTTTTTTAAAATTGTTTTCCAGCACTCTGATAACAACTGCGAAAATTGTACCTTGGTATGTTCCACAATAAATTATAATGATGGATTATTCGTTGAACGCTTATATCGTTATTACAACACGAGCTTGATTTGGTGTTTTCCTGCAGTTTATAAGTCATGGCTTTTATATATCTTGTATTTAGGAGATATATTGAGCAACTTTTTTTTCTTTTTCGTGCGATTTTTCGTAGAATGTGCGTTGTGGTGCATTGGATATCGGCTCGGAACGATTAATCGGGGAACCGAGTTCGAATTCCAGCCGAATTCATTGTATTCACTTACTCGCAAATACCCTTGGGAAAGGTATTAATCCGCCCATTCCTTCCAGTTATGGGTTAAATAACAAGACATATTGGGTTCTATAGCCTTGGTCGGCAACCAGTCTACCGTAGAAAGCAATGGCAACCTACTGTGGGATAATCTTCTGCCCAGTCAGTCATGTCTTTTTCGAGACATGATCACCCAAGCGTGTATCACGGATGGCACTTAACTGACTGACAGATTGAGCAACTCAAGTAATAGTAGTAGTAGTAGTAGTTGTCATTCTTGTTCTTGTTCTTCTTCCTCTTCTTCTTCACAATCAGAGGTCTAAGGACAGGAATGGTTTTATGATATTTTTATTTTGTAAAAGAAAAAAAACATTAAGATCACACATATTTTTCTGTAGCGGATACCTCGACTTGGTATAATGATTAGCAAGCTTGTCTAGCTAGAACCTATTACAACTGAGTAGTGAGTTCGTTCCTCACTGAGTACCCCATACTTTCGGCTTTGTGCCGCACCTAAGCAGCACTTAGAAAATCAACAGACATTTTACTTAGATATTTGTAGTGTATGAGCCTTACTTGTGATTTCAATTATTTTTTTATGGTCTACCAGGAATCACTCTAATGAGTCTATCGGAACCTTTTCCAATCAATTCGAGAAATCAAACTATAACCGGAATTATTGATGCCCTCATTTGCCACATGTTTTAGATTTCCGCTTCAAGATCCTTGTATATTGATAGATTTTTTTTTTAATTATCAAAGATACATTTTTCTGTAAAGTCATTTTTGTAAAGTGGCTAATACAAGAATAATATGACCTTCGAACAATAATGTGTCAGTCACTTCTCCTCGATAATCACTCAAGGCTTATCATATACCTATATAGATGCCTGTTTTATTAAATAATATAGACAAGAATTGTCTATTTATTTTATGCAATTTTTTTTCATATTTTCCGATAAGCTTAATAATATTATTATTAAATGAAGAAGAAATTCACGTTATTGATACATAATTTTTTTTATAATCCAGTCTAAGTTTTTGGCTTACATTTTCAAAGTTGTTAGTTACATTATAGTATAACAATTGACAGACAAACAATAATGACAGTCTGTTTTTGTTTACATGGAAGATTACCAAGCAACAACAAACTCGTGTATACAAGACGCTGGAAGCTCATGACGTCACACATAACCACGCGAGAGTGAAATTAAGAAATATTAAGTATGGGAAGCCATTGGAATATACAATGGCTTCTGTTATTAGTTATAGGCATATATATATATATATATATATATATATATATATATATATGGTTAAATAAAAAGAAGACAAACAAAAACTGTATTTAACTCGCCTTCGCGTTTCGTCCTGTGATGGACTTTATCAAAGCAAAAAGACGAAATAAGCTTTATTCCAAATTACGTATCTATGAACAAAGAGTATTGGCAACTATAAAAAACGCTCACAAATCCTTCAAAAAGATTAACAGAATATTTTAGTTTTAGAACTCCATGTGTAGTGCAATGTCACGAGATTTTAAAATGAAGAGAATTCAACCGTTTCCCTTGGTCTTTTTATTATGTATGTTAGTCTGTTTCAGTATCATTTCCATAAGAAAAGGTGAGATTGCGGGGAAAAATAACCCTGGGCGCAAATTGATACGCGTAGGCGAGTTAAATACAGTTTTCCTCTTGTCTTCTTTTCATCTAACAATCCTCTCCATAATCCTAGATCATAACTAAGAATATTTTTCACACACACACACACACACACACACACACACACACACACACACACACACACACATATATATATATATATTGTTTTTACACGTAACGTAATACAAGCAGCACGATAGTTTGAATTACTTCAAAACGAGGTCGACTGTGTTTGCTCTCTGGCGATCCGTGTCCAAAACCACTTTATTTCTATATGACACCTACCCACTTTCAGATAATTTAGGGTCAAAATCAGCTAGTGACAGATATTCTTGATCTCTTTGAAAGCACTTTGACATTTATCTGATTAATTTAATTTCACATCTTTTCTTTTCTTTTTAGCAGGTTCTTCAAGAGTGCACTTATTTCAAGCATGATAGGAATTAGCAAACCCTAAAAATGTTTGTAACTTTGTTACATTTGTTGGGATGAACATGTTTTTGTTGCGCCCGACGTTGAAGGTCCTGGTCGTCTACCGTTTGCATCGATAATTTGTCATAGATATTTAATTGTGAACGTAAACAATTCGCATTTTCCTTTGTTGATTTTAAAACCATATTCTTTAATTCTCTCAAATACTTTTTTCCATCTTCTGTATGTTGTTTTTGTGTCTCACTTTTAATAAGTCAGTCAGTTAAGTGCCATACGTGATACACGCTTGGGCGATCATGTCTCGAAAGAGACATGACTGACTGGGCAGAAGATTATCCCGCAGTAGGTTGCCATTGCTTTCTGCGGTAGACTGGTTGCCGACCAAGGCTATAGAACCCAATATGTCCTGTTATTTAACCCATAACTGGAAGGAATGGGTGGATTAATACCTTTCCCATGGGTATTTGCGCTTAAGTGAATACAATGGATTCAACTGGAATTCGAACTCGGCTCCCCTGTTTCTCGTTCCGAGCCGATATCCACTGTACCACAACACATCATCTAAATATGCTTGTGCACAATCCAAACCGGTAAGTATCGTATCCATATCCATGTTGAAATATGCTCCGTGCTATCTTTATACCGGAAGAAAGTCGATTAAATTTGCATGATTGTTAGCTGTTGATAGTTTTGAGCACTCCACACCTACTAGTATTTGTAGATAAGCGTATGAGAGTTTCAAAAGTTGCCACCATTTAATTTCGTAAAACTTTTCTCTAGACTTGGTAGCGAGTAGTTGTACTAATTCAAACTTTCATTTAGCCCCGTTGAAAAATCAGCACATACATGTATTTTATTATTTCTCTTTTTTAAAACTTAAACTGTTAGTAATGCCCATTCAAAATAGTTTATTTTTGAGATCCTTTTAAATTTTCCTAATCTCTTCAAGTCCATAATAATTGGTACAAAAGCTATAAAAGGTACACTTCTTTTTGGTGTAAATGTCAGTATTACGTTTTCTTTTACTTTAAATTTAACCTTTGTTTTTCTGCATGTTCCTAGATCTTCTGAGAAAACTTCTAGAAAACTGCTTTTCAATTTATTCTTTTATTTTTCAGCTGCCGTATTATCACTGGAGGTAACAATATTTTCTTTATCACGAAAAGAGTTAATTGCAAAGTCCCAAATATCAAATAATGAAACCCAATTTGTTCCAAATAAATTGGAAGTATTCATTAATACAAACACTACTACTTTTTCGGTTTTACAAATACAAGAATGTTGCAGGTGATTTCATCCAAATAGTTTAATTTCTTTCCTGAAACTCCATGCACAACTTTATTAGGATGCAATAAACTGGTGTTTTTTCCATGTCTGTTCATTTATAATTGTGATATCAAATCCTGTATCTAGTTATAATTTTATTTTTACATTATTCATGTCCACACACACACACACACACACACACACACACACACACACACACACACACACACACACACACACACACAAACAAAACAAACTGTGATGCCCTTTCACAAGAGTCTATTTTTGAGATCACACTTAATTTTTCTGGTCTGTCCAATTCTTTATTAATTGGTACCAAAGCTGTAAAAGGTAGACTCCTTTTTGGCTTAAATATCAGTGTTACGTTACCTTTTATTTAAAATTTAGCTTTTGTTTTTGTGCATGTTTCTAGACCCTCTGAGAAACTTTTTGAAACACGTTTTCAATTCAGTCTTTAATTTTTCAGCTGCCGTATTAGCACTGGAGATACCAGTATTCATTTTGCTGCAAAAAGAGTTAAATGAAAAGTCCAAAAGATCAAATACTGCAATCCAATCTGTTCCAAATACATTAGCAGTATTCTTTACTATAAACACGACTGCTTATTAACTTATTGATTATTCGAAGGCATTCGACAAAATACGACACAAAGAACTGATGGAGATGCTCATCAGCCTCGACATTTTTGAGAAAGACATCAGAGTAATTAAGAATCTCTACTAGCAGCAAACTGCCTGCATACAGACAGGTAACGATTTCAGCAGATTTACAAAGATAAAAGAGGTGTAAGAAAAGGATGTATCTTTTCACCGGATCTGTTCAGCTTGTACAGCGAGAATATTTTGAGGACCCTAGATGCTACGCCAGTATTTGTTATTGGAGGCCACAACATAACAACATAAGGTATGCAGATGATACAGTGCGGAAAGAAAACTACAAGACCTCCTACAGAAGGTAACTGTGGAGAGTAACAAAAAAGGACTACAAATAAACTTTAAGAAAACTGAATGCATGGTCATCAGCAAAAAGAGCAACTCAAAAAGCAAAATACAGGTGGGGGATACTAGAATTAAGCAAGTACAAAAGTTGAAATACCTAGGAAGTGTTCTAATAGGAGATGGAAAATGTGACACAGAGATTCAAAGGTGAATTGGCATGGCAAAGGACGCGTTCCAGAAGCTGAGTAAAGTGCTAAGATAGAAACATTTTACTAGAAACAAAGAAAAATTGCTAGATTGCTATGTGATGTCAGTTTTTCAATACGGCAGTGAATACTAGACAATATCATCGAAAATGAAGAAAAAACTTGAAGCAGCGGAAATGTGATTCTACAGAAGGATGCTGCGGATATCGTGGACTGAGCATGCGAGCAACGATGAGGTGCTGGAAAGAATGGCAGCGAAAAGAAAATTAATAGTAAGCATCATGAAGTTCCTAGAACATGCAATGAGGAAGGAGGGCTTGAAGAACCTGATACTGACAGGCCAGATAGAAGGAAAAAGAGAGAGAGGGAGGCAGCTGAACATATTTGCAGGGCCTGGTCAGGACGATGACGGAACGGGGGTTGCGAGGTGTAATAGGAGAAAACATACTAAGAACCACCAGGGATAGAGAGACGTGGAGAACCATGATCGGCTACGTCTTGTAGGGACAGGGAACATAGAAGGAGAAGACCTCGAATTACTTTAGGTCGACTGTGTTTTCTCTCTGGCGATCCGTGTTCAAAAGCAAGTGCCGGCAGCGACACTTTATTCCTATATGACACATTAAAATGTGCAGGGACTGTCATGTCAATAAGAAAGCATATTCTGTTCTTGTGATATTTGATAACGATATCTGGGCGATTAGCTTTGATTGTAAAGTCCTATAAAATTGTTACAGGTCCCACATCTGTAACCGAGTCTGGATGATGGTAATAACAGTTTCTTCTAACTTCTCTACCGTAAAAGTGGCATATTTTCTAGTGTAGATATTGGACCACTCTATTAGGCCGAGTTTTATATTCAGTGGATGAATTTCATGACATTTTCCATTATTTAAACCCATCTCCCCCTGGTGTCAGCTTAAACTGACACCTTCTTTCTTATATATTTAAACTATAATTTTAAAAAGTGAAAATTTATTCATTCAACCATTGAGTATTCAGCTTTGTCTTTAACCCTCTAGGGCCATTCGTATCATATTTGATACAGTATTTCCTTATAAGTAAACATTTGGTATTTCCCTATAAGGAAACATTTGGTATTCATTGACTGAGCAGTCAGTACTGCTTTCATTTGAAATTTATAAAATATTTCTCTTAAAAAATTTTTCAGGAAAATATTTCTTTCAAGGCTTGTTTTCATACTGTATCAAATATGATACGAATGGCCCTAGAGGGTTAAACCCATCTCCCCCTGGTGTCAGCTTAAACTGACACCTTCTTTCTTATATATTTAAACTATAATTTTAAAAAGTGAAAATTTATTCATTCAACCATTGAGTATTCAGCTTTGTCTTTAAAAAAAAAAACAAGCAAACAAAAAATCTAAGATCACATATATTTTACATAGAGGAAAATCTTCGTAGTGTGTGAGCTGTACTTGTGAGTAAATGTTATTAGTATATATTATCATTATTTGTATCTGGATGTTCACACCTTTCTCAGTTTCTATTGGAGATCACGCAAAGCGCTCAGTCTATAAACTCAACTCGTTCTCGAATTTTCGATTGACCTAATCCCGATTTTATTGTATTTGGTACGGTTTACGGTACGTCTTGTAAGGTTTTGTCCAAATTAGAGACACCAGCCCTGTGGATACATTCAGTCAGTTAAGTGATATACGTGATACACGCTTTGGGCGATCATGTCCCGAAAGAGACATGACTGACTGGGCAGAAGATTATCTCGCAGTATGTTGCCATTGCTTTCTACGATAGATTGGTTGCTAGCCAAGACTAAAGAACCCAATCTGTTTCATTATTTAACCCATAACTGGAGGGATGAGAATGATTAATACCTTTCCCAAGGGTATTTGCGCGTAAGTGAATTCAAGGAATTCATCTGGAATTCGAACTCGGCTCCCCGATTTGTCGTTCCGAGTCGATATCTACAGGATACATTACCTTACCGTATTTGTAGAAATGGAACAACCTGATTACTTATTTGTGAAGTCATCGGTAAAAAAAATGGTAATATTGGTTCTAGCAGCAATGGAGCGTGATCCAGATTTAATAGCACTTGACTACGGAATCTGAACAGAAAGAGTGAACGTTTTGTCTATCTGCAGTGTCAGCTTTCCAAGATTTTCTTTTTTCTCCGGTAGCAAGAGTTTTACCACGAATATGCAAAATGCTGGCATATATCAGCGATGCATGAAAATCATGAGCCCCCGAACTTTATGCAAGAAGATTGCCGTTAGCTACTGACGATAATGGTAAACACCCAAAAGAAGAGGGGCATTTGCATCAAATGAAAACCTAATTAAAAATCTGAATCGATCAAATCCTCCAGTTTTCTACAGCGTTCCTCGGGGATTCGTATTTGTCCATTATTAATGAATTTGAATTCAACTCGGTGATTATAATTTTCGCGTCAATAAATTCGCTCTACCCGCACATCCAAATCAAGTATATAATAATTGTAATTCCTCATCTGAATACTTTTGATGGAAAAAGAATAATATTTAGTAAATATTAGTAAAAATCGAACCAGATCAGAATCGGTACAATACTAGAATATAGTGAATAATATATAGTATAATGTCAAATAAGCGATACAGATCAGAAGATTGACTTCACATCCTAACTGAGTTTTGCAGTCAGGCGAAAGATTTTTATACCAGTGGTGATATAAACAATCACTTCGATAGAGGATTTTGGTCAGTCTTTCATGCATAGCAACTAGAGAATATAATGTCTACGTAGATTACCAGGAACCGTCCGCAATTCAGACTGACTAAAAATAACGGACTAGCTGAATAAAATGTAATATTTACTAATGAAGATTCGAGTCACTTGTTAACATTTTCCTGGCAAACCGACTTTATTTCATACAAGTCTAATACAATGTATTCTTCAAGAAGATACAAGTCACTTAAGATAATTTTGCTGACAAACCAACTTTATATCACATAAGACTTAATATAATGTAATCTTCAACTGTATGATATTTTCATTAATTTTAAACAATTAAATGTATTATTGAAACTGTTAGAATTACGCTGTTTATTTCAAACTGTTATTTCAAACTCCGATGATCAACAGTTTTCTGATATTTTATATATATTATATATTATATAATATTATATATTATATAATATTTCATTTGAAGTAAAAGGGTAAGTCGTCGGAACATTCAGTAAACACCAAACTTACTATTAATGTCCTGTAAGAGCTGTACACTTATCATTATTCACAATATATAAAATAATTCTCTTTCTCAACATTATTTTGAGGCTCAGTGCCAAATTTCTACAGGGAGAAAATAATTAGAAGTGGATGGTTGTACCAGTGAGAGGTAGAAAAAATACCACTTTTGACAAAACTTCTCAAAACTTAACAAAATGCAAAGATAACGGTAATTCCCATTGTAATTGGAGCACTGAAGGCGATCCTGAACGTTTCTTAAAGGAACATTGAGGTAAATTGGCACCGAGCCTTGGTGACAGAAATAGCCAAAATACGCTCCTACCCGCCATACCAACAATGGTTGCAATCTTGGAAACAATTGAAAATGATAAATATTTTCCTAGCCAAAATTCCCGCCAAAGATCTCCTTGCAAAATAACAGAAAACGGGCTGGGAAATGCCAGTAATAAAGGCGTTTGCAGTCTTGGGCAAAACACTGCGAGAAAAAGATAATAATTCAATATGGACGTCAATGCTATAAGTGTTTAGCTAATTTGTATCATTTTTGTTCATTCTGGTTTGGCTTCGAGGCTTGGCAGCGGAGTAGAGGAGGACGAGACGAAACCCAGTAATGACGACGAGCATACGAAATTTCTTTCTCCTTGTCTCAGTATCTCTTTATTT